>RQTK01000972.1:118208-152095 GCA_003991915.1 Elysia chlorotica
TAATAATAATAATAATAATAATAATAATAATAATAATAATAATAATAATAATAATACATGGAATGAAAATTTTTAGATTCGAAGCATTACAAATCTAGTTGATGTACTTTGTATAATGATTGTGATAAGAGTGACCCATTGTGTACCAAACTCCGTTCTTTACTTGTACACATTCTTTACACTTTATCTGGAACTTACGAATGTATCCAACTTCTAGCAAACCACACACAATCCAACTGACTGAGAAAAACAAAACAAAGCAAAATAAAACAAAATTCGATCTATTGTAATATTTAAAAAAGGATTTTAATTCACATTGTAGAACTGTTTGTGGTAGACTTTAGCAAATTCGCTTTAAAAAAATCCAACTGATTTGCACAAGATACTTGCGCATATTAATACATATAAAAAGTCACCCAAAACATATTTATGTTTTTTTTATCACAAAAACAATAACACCACTTCACAACCAAGATCTATGAAAAATAATTATAACAGCTCAAAAAGAACATGTGATGAATAAGGCTTCTTATGAAGTTAGGCACACGACTTTTTTGGAAAAAAAAATTCCTTGAATATATAATCAGAAAGGCATAAATATGGAAACACATTAAATTAAACGTTCAAAAACAAAACAAAAAAAGTAAAAAAACTTAGAGACAAGAATATTATTGATGGTGAAGTATCTTCTAAGACACAGACAATGAGTAAACAAAAAACAACAGCTGAAGCTACAACAACGTAAATAATTAAATTATATCAAAAAAAAAAAAACAACAACAACAAAAACATTAACTTACGTGCATATAAAGAAGTACGCCATTTCTTAACAAAATTTGAAAATATGAATGGGTAGAGAAAAGCTCATCATCAGGCTTCATTGGAAAGGTCAACGATTTTGTGATACTCTAGAGTGTTCAGATAAACAGCACAAAAGCAAATAACTATTCATTCCATTGAAGCCGTCATGCTTTGAGAGCATGCACAGAGGCAGTAGATGAGACGAATCGATGACACAAACAAAAGCAACCATACAGATATCAAAATGTGTAGCAATCTCACAAAACAAGTCTAGCTGTGGTCCATACTTGCTGAAACAATGCTTCAATACAGATATAATTGCAGAAAATATTATCAGAAAAGATGATCTTGGATCATGGATTTAGTTGAGTTGAGTTGAGTTGCTTAAGGCACTATCAGCACTAAATAGTCTAAATTATGGAAGTGCCCCAATATTAGCATCTGACATCTGACAATTTTATATGCTGTCACGCTGCAGGGAAGCCTGGACTTCTGTCTTAGACGGTCACATTATTTTGACACTTACCAAAGCAGTAGGAGAAGAAATCAGACAAATAAATTTTTGACCAATTGCAGGTTTTGAACTGAGGACCTGTTGATTATGAGAGTAAAGCTCAACCAGGTAAGCTAATTTGTCCCCCTTTGGATGACGAAATGGCGACATTTGCTCACAAATCCATTTTTTTTTTTTAAAACAGCATTTTAATAACTATTCTTCAAAAGTCTGACCCGCAACCAAACTTATTTTGTAAATTTGCTACACAAAATAATATCGAAACGTAAATGACGTCTATCACCACCAGCAAGCACATCATCAACACTCTTCATCATGACTTTGTTAGAAAAAGAAAATTTGAAGAATATACAAGAATATACAAAAACAACAGTATTGTTGATCTTAGAAAAACAACAACAACAGAATTGTTACACACTTCCCCTTATGTGTAACATTATTCATCTTTCTTTTTAATTTGACATTAATTGGGTCAACTTACAAACAAAAGAAAACAACAACAGCGAAATGTATTATGGTTTAAACGATAGGCAAGACAGCATGAAAAAAAATTATTCACCTTCTAGTCATTCACACACACTTTGCTCTTTCTGCAGGGTACTTGAATTTTGTGAACTGTTCCAGTGCTAATTATAATCTGATATAATTAGAGTGATAGGGGTTATTGGCTCTGAACCCTGCTTGGGTCCTTTTTTTTCTTCTTCTTTTTTTTTTAGCGTGACCTATCAAGTTTTTATAACCTAATTCAAGCTCTTCCTCACAACAAAACTCATAATGAATTGCTCAAAATAAATATCACTAGAGAGTGAACTTTTTTTAAACAAGATTTTTATGTTAATAGAGTTGTTACATGACTTCTGGTATTATCTTCAGAGTGAAATTAGTTTGGTTTGCTTCGCCGACCTATTCCCTTCACAAATATAAAAAAGATTTAAATAAAACATGAAAAGGGCAAACTACACTGTAAAATGATCTTTCATAACAGCAAAGTTCAAAGATCATCATGCTTCAAACAAACCACACACAGCCAGAACAGAGATTTCCTTTGTGGCCCCATCAACAAACACCTAACACTTGGATAATCACAATAGGATTATGCACTTTATACATGTAGATTTACATAAACTGAAGCTCACAAATGCAATAAATTATTTTATGGCCAAGCATAAAGATTTATTGGTCACGTAGAACTGATTAAATAACCATTGACATAAACGTATTAACTTTGGCCAGTGTAGCATCTAGGGACTGGACAACAACTACACTTAAGAAAACGTGATGAATTTGTAATGTGATGAAACAATCTTTAAATGATCTGAATATTCAAAACGAAGCAATAATTTTATTTTGACACTGGTATTATCTTACCAGAGCAAAGACCCAAATATTGGTATTGTTCAGTCACACCTTTAAGGCATGATGTCTCACAAAAAGATAAAATTAAATAACAAAAATAACTAAAAAAAACATCTCAAGGGTTTCAACACAAAAAGATAAAATTAAATAACAAAAAAAACTTAAAAAACACATCTCAAGAGTTTCAACAAAAATCAAACTATACATCACCAAAAAAGCATACTAACTAATCAAACCCACAATAAGGCAAACAATGGACGGCTAGAAACATTGCTGCAAAGTCTTTTTTTCAACCGGTCTAGTGGTTTGTTACTTCATAATCTTGGCTCTATCGCTGCATACTGAATTTGCTGTAAGCTTCACAAACAACCCATTATAAACAATACCCCTACATTTTCCCACCAATTTTTCTCTGAAAACCTTTTCCCAAACATTGAATTCCAATTACGAACTATCTACATTAAATATATTATACACTGTATTCGTTAATGTGTCTTTACCTAGGAAATTATGAATCTTTGAGGAAATTATCTCGACATAGTAAAATCTACCACCATCTTGATTATCTTTTCCCACTCAGGATCCTTGGGAGAATTAAAAAAAAACATCCTAAAAAGTTGAAGACTTAGACCAGAAAGAAAAAAAGAAAAAAACAAATTGCATGATATGGAATTGTCATATTTTTATATCTTTTACAATAGCATTTACATGCAAATTATTCTTCATACTTCAAATTTCTAAGGCAACAATTAAATAAATGTGAAAATTTAATAGGAAAATACCATTAGTGATTCATTTTCTCATTTTCTAATGATCCAAAGCTTATTCATTAGCCTTTTTTTGTTTACAAACAATTTGATAGCAAGCACACTTAGAAAAAGCAAACTTTCCAGCTTAAAAACAAATGAAGAAACTGAATGGTGTTAACTTATAGACTACTAGGGCATAGATTTCAAAGATATCAATTTTAACTTCTTAAAACCAGGAAACATAAGATTTAAGTGCTCATGATATGAATAAAAAAAGGAAAAACTATTGTGAAGTACCCAAGCCAATGTTTTCGAATATTTAAATTGTTGTGTGATGCAAAAATATACAAAGAGTATGTGTAATTCCTCTTAAAAAAAAATAAATGAAACAACAAGCTACGAGAGGAGCAATTGTTCTTTAACCCTGTGTGGTCTCAATCATTCCAAAGGTATCAGAGTAGGTTCTTTATTCATTTTTCCATACACAAACACACACTCATTATACCTGCCTTTTACAATTAAGAAGGAAAAGCAGATGCATCAAAATTCGGTCAGTGAAAAACGAGCTTATTGCTCTATTTTGACTCTGACAATATCATCAAAATTTTTGTGTTTGACACATTTCTGATTTCATGTTATCTTACAATCGACATGTATTTTTTTAATGGATTCTGAGGATAATGTGTCACTTTTGGCTACACATCTAAGGAAAATATTCCTTTTAATTCCTTTCCCCAACTTTAGCATAGAAAACTACATGTATTTTCAATTTATTTTGTAGGAAAATGCTATTTGGCCCACCAAATCCCACTTCATCATTTGAAAAAATACAACAACTTGCGCCCTCTACTACTACTACTAGTCTCTTTCCTTGCCATGTCTTTACCCATTATGTACAGTGTGCCACCCAAAAAACACACCAAGATTCATTCTATCTGGTTCTCTCCACTAAGTACATGTACATGACATCTTACCCTTAAACGAGAATAGATCCCCTCTTCACACATTCTTTGACAACAAAACATACTCTATTCTTCAACACACCCATCATTCTCTCTTGTTCTTGCTTGCTCTGCTGCCACTGCTGAAACACATGCGGAAACACCTGGAGCACATCAAGTAGCACAGGAAGAACAAACAGCCAAACACAAAGCCAAAGAAGGCAAGCAGGTCCAGGCAGTAATACTTGTAGGCCGGCATCTCCTGTCCAGCATAGCGCATGTATGCACCGCCGTACTTCATCACATGGTCCAGCCAGAAGGCAGCTCGTTTCACAGGGAGCCCTTGCACCACCTTGAAGATTTCTGAAGCCTTGGCTATTCTGGTGCGATAGGTGGAGTTGCGCACAAGCTCTGTAATCATATCCACCAAGTCGTCAGCTGTCACTTCTTTAATGTTGGCCGTCAGACTCCATCCTTTAGAGCTATTACATGTAAGAAAAAAGAAAAATCTCCTTTTACGATACATAGTATAATTATTTTATTGGTAAATTACATGAGCTTAGAAATTTTAAGACCACATGTGTCGTATAAAAACATTAGGGTTTTGCATTATACCCATCATTAGTTCATCAGTACACAATAATTATAAGAACAGATTTTTTACTGCAAAATTTTAAAAATTCTCCAAATGTATCAAATTTAGGTGATTGAGTGAAGCAGCAATATTATATACTACTTTGAGAACCACAATAGACAAAGAGATTTTTTTAAAAATCATCTCAAACTTTTCCCTTTAAAGTTCAGGTAGCCAGACTTTTACTTTATTGCGTACATGCCTCCCTAACTCTTCATGCTAATACTTACCGAGTTCTCTCAGCAGCATACCATTGGTCACCAAACAGAGGCAGGCACAGGGTGGGCTTGGCATTGTACAGAGCCTCGTACTGGCCGTTCTTGCCGCAGTGAGACACAAACAGTTTAATGTTGGGGTGGGCCACCAGATCATTTTGCGGAATCCAAGTCGAAGTGAGGATCTTCCCTGGCTCGGGCGATGACATGTTCACACGCCAGACAAACTTGTAGTTCAGCCTCTGGAAAGCATTGGACATCTTGGAGGCCACATATTCTGGCAGGTTGACCACCATGCTGCCAAAGCTGACCACAATGACGCCCTCGGGGGAGTTCTTCTCGACAAAGTCTTTGAAGATGCCTGTCAAGGGCTTAGCCTCAGAGATGGCGGCGCCACCAATACGGATCACGTTAGGGAGGACTGGCTGGGGATAATCCAGGATGTGGTCGCTCTCCACGAGGACGACCTCGGCCAGTGGCATGAGCTGCTCCACAGAGATGAGCGGTCGGTTGGGGGCGTAGCGTGCCACGGCATTGCTGTAGCCAGACATGTCCACAAAGTAGAGCAGGCCGAGCGCAGCCAGGTTCACAACGCGCTGCGGGAAGGTCATGTGTTTGGACACCTGTAAAAATATGGAAAAAAAGGAGAATACTTAATTAGTTGAAAAAAAATAGAAGCGGAAAGGGAATTGCTAATGATACAATATTACCCTTTCCGCTACTCAATTGTTTGTGTTCAATATGATTTATCTCATACTTTAATGTTTCCCTTTTTTTGTTAATTCAAATACATTGTGCGATATTCTCTGACAGCCCGACCAAATTATTCATATACATGTTATGTAAAGAGAAATGTCAGTGTTGCCAATTTCAGAAATAAAAGAGAAAACAGTTGAGTCAGTTTCCTGTACAAGCAATCAATCACATACACTATCCATAGAAAACTAAGCAACTTACGATTCATACAATTATTTGGGGTTTAAATTTTTTTAAAAAGCCAAATATTGAATCATTAATATTTTGAACCTTTTTGCCTGCCAGATTTGTCTTCATTGCGATCGCATCATAAAGCTATACAAAAACGTCCATGGATAGCACCAACATCCTCATTGGTATACAGACAGTTTTATTTCAATCATTCTGCGCTTCAACATGGTTCGATATTCTAACCGATGCTTCGTTTTAGCATCAATTTATATTCCATTTGGTTAGATGATGAGTATTGGATCATTGGAACTTATCCAACTAATCTGTTAAACTTATTACTTCCATTCCCACTTACCTGAAAGACGGGCAGGGCGACCGCGCCGGGGTTAAAGGGCACGCGTAGGGTCATAGGGTCATAGTGTGACCCCGCGATGGCGAAGGGCACGTCCAGTCTGTAGGCCAAGGTCGCATACAGGTACACAGTGGGGATAGAGTCAATCACGATCAGGTGTGGGCTCAATTTCCTGTGAAAAGTAAAATAGATTATGATATGTGTTTTACGTATCCCGTCTTGAACTGTTGAAAGTGTATAATCAGAATTTAAAAAAAAACAACAACAAAAAACAAAAACGAAAACCGCCTGCTTCTTATGATGTGATACACATGCCAGCATGAAATGTGATAGCTTATTAATACCAATTAATAAACGAACGTAAATTTCCGATAACATTTACGAACGTGTTACAAGTAAGAGTATTATACAGAAACAGGCAAAATGAACAGCAACCACACATTTTTCAATTAAACTTGCATACCAAGGCAAATCTTTCAACACTTACAGTTTCAATTACTTCCCACCAAAAAACAAACAAACAAAAAACAAAACAAACAAACAACAACAAAAAATAACTTGAATAATAAAATAAAAAGGTTTGGGCCTGGCCTAAGGGAAAACGCATTCATGTTTTCTTTAAGTCCATCACGCAGGATTTTTTATTAACCTCAATAACACTAACAATCATCGAATAGGTGTATTTTTAATAATCCTCTTACGAGGGCGAGGTATGAAAGTGCAAATGCAAAGGTGGTTGGTAAAATCATTATTGCTCGTTTCATAAGTATAGCCATACTTTGCTTCATAATGCGCGGCCTCATGTGAATATTTTGATCAATTCAATTAGGGCGATGAAAGAAAGAGATCATACTCAATCAAAGCATGCAAAGAATTGCTATGACCATGATTCGAATCAACTAGTCTCTCATTGGTTGGGTATGGATCGATATACGGTAGAAGAGGTTTAAGAACAACGTCGCGCTAGCCTACAAATCGTCCGAAGCCTTCTTATTCGCATATCTCATAGGCGAGTCGTAAGTTTACCACAAAGTTGTACTTACAACTATTGGTACACATGTGTAACATACAAAAAACACAAAACAAAAACAAAACAAAACAGATAGAGATGTTGCCTGACAGTGCAAAGCTTTGTCAATAAACTCCTAAGTACATGATATGTACCTGAGTACGAAGTAAAAAGTACCCGAAAAGACAAGGACATGTATAACTGCGCATCGTCGTTCAGTTAATCGCGGCGCACCAACTGATCATCGAATTTCGGACCTCAAGACAACAGGTCGAGAGCTCTTCCGCCTATCCACCCCCGTCCTATACTGGGGATCATATAATATCAATGTCAAATTAATATCTTGTAAAAAGAATATCACAATCATGATATTTGCCAACTTCAAACACTGTTGGTTCAGCTGCTCTTTCACTACAAATCATGCCAAGGAGCGCACACACGAAACGTAACACACCCTTCCAGAGTAATGTTTATACATAGATCTCCATACGCCCATTGTCGCAGATGGCGTTAGCTTTGTGGGTGAGCTATCCACAGATGAACAAACACGATAGGCTAACAACGCAAGGTGTTACTTCAGAACTGTTATGAGGGCGAAAGGTTGTACAAGTCGTCTTACCGGATGGAACATTGACTTTGAGCTTGGCTCTTCCCGCATTTTGATATTGTAAAAATAACTTCACCGTAAGCTTTTTAGATAAAGTCAACATACCATTCATTGTTTCTATCTCATACAGTCACATCGATGTTTTAATAATAATTATGCTTTTGAACACACACTTCTTAGTTTACAAAAATCATGATAACATTTTGGTAAAAACGAAATTTTGATTCATTAGTTGGATGGGTCGTTAACGTACACCGTCAGCAATTGGATCAAATCGTGAAAAGATCCTAAGACTAAGGTCTGACAATTTAAAATAAGCCACACGTATGCAGCGCGGGGATACCAGAAATGCTCAGTCGATCACATTGTAGGCCTACTGTCTCCGATCTAACCAGTCAGCATCCTCAACTCGAAAAAACAAAACAAAACAGAAAAAAACAACTGAAAACATGTACAATTATTGTTGAAAAAAAGAGCTGACCAATCGCGTTAACTATAAACATATAAAAGAGCATGATATAAAACACAGATTATACCCTATAATAGTAAAAAAAAAAATTCCTTAAAAATCCAACTAAACAAAAGACAAATTCAAAGCTACCAAGTGTTGTTTTGTGTTTTTGCTTAGCGCCCAACGCAACACCATAAACGCTATATTGTGAACGGGCTCTAAGACTTACGTCTGACAGGTTTACGTGCTGCCACACATAGACAGTATGGAGATACCATGACTCTATCTCAGTCGCTCACATTAAACTGACACTGGTCCAACCAGAATGGGGCTAGATGAAAAAGAGCGAACCTCCTACGTGGAAAGCCCATGTTCTACTTCAGAGACCCCCCCCCCCCCTTCCACCCACCCATGTTTAAGCTACCAAGCTTGATTGTAACATCTCTTGGTTACATACGCCTTTGTGGTAGCTGTGTGATTTTTAAGCCCACCAGAGATAGATGGATGAAAAATAATAGGGGTAGGCGGATACCATGCGAAAGAAAATGGGAGAAACACAAAGAGGTAGATGGTATCGTAAGTGACATTGACTCGCCAAAACTTGAAATGTATTAGAGATTGTTAGCACCTGCTTTTCAAAATACATTAGTTCGATGAACAATTCATCAATGAAGAGTAACCCGACATCGGAGAGAGAAATAGGCGAGCGAGCGAGTGAGCAAGAGAGAGAGAGAGAGAGAGAGAGAGAGAGAGAGAGAGAGAGAGAGAGAGAGAGAGAGAGAGAGAGAAAGCCCACAAATGTATACAAATTCACCACAGTCTGGTTGACACACCCAATTCTGAATCACTCCAGGGTGACCATCTAGGTCAGCGGTTTCAGATGATAAATGCCCTGTTTGGTGTGCTATCAACTTGATCTCGATCTAAAATCCAAGTCTGGTGAACAAACACCACTGACACAGAATGTTATCACGCCCTGATAACTCAATTGTCCCCCAGTGACGATGTAGTGAAAAACTAGGTCGATGTTTGGCGAATGGCGTTGGAATGTAAGAAAAAGGTTAGCTTTTTTTTTAAAGGGAAATGTAAACAGCTACAGCAGCACAAGCAGCTCTAGCAACAACAACAGCAGCAGCAGCAGCAGCACCACCACCACCAACAACGGCAGCAGCAGCAGCAGCAACAACAATACTAATTAATAATAATAAAAAAAATAATAACAATACTACTACTGCTGCTGCTGAAGGAAGATTGCACCAGCAAAAATTTGAGGGGATGTATCGACAAAGGTTTTTTTTAAATTATTTTTCTTACATAACTTGATATTGAACATGTAAAGCTTTAGGAACCCGAGCTGAACGATTGTTATCTCGGTTGAGGCTTTCTGATGTCACTAGTGTCACAAGTGTCATCAGAGCAACATGAGAGAGTGTGGGATTATACCATTCTAAACAGACGCTGTGTTATGTCACATAATAGTTCTATTTTGAGGAAATCCGTGAAGTTGGCATTAGAGTTTATCGGTGAATGTTGTGGCGATTTATGTAGGCCGAATAACAATCTCAGTAACAAAACCCAGAGTTCAAGTGCTCTTGTTTGGTTTACAGCCGACCATTTCATAAAAAAAGTAAGTGGGTATTACAAAGCTGTCAGCAAGATCAAAGATAATGTAGAGAGGGTGCTTTTGAGACTAAAATATAAAATATCATAGAGAGAGAGGAGAGAGAGAGAGAGAGAAAGAGAGAGAGTAGATTTTAGATTAAAAATAGTTATAAGTGACGGAAAGTCATAATTAAACAATAGAGATAGAGATGGAGAGAGAGAGATAGAGAGAGAGAGAGAGAGAGAGAGAGAGAGAGAGAGAGAGAGAGAGAGAGAGGAGATTTGAGATTAAAAATAGTTATAAGTGACGGAAAGTCATAATTAAACAATAGAGATAGAGATGGAGAGAGAGAGAGAGAGAGAGAGAGAGAGAGAGAGAGAGACAGAGAGAGAGCTGTTAAAGCCTCTAAAGTTGTTGGACTGCTTTCTGTATCATCATTCTATTATTTATTCTGACTAACGTGAATCCTTAGGGATCCTATAGAGAAACTAGTTTGTTTACGTTTATCTTTATATTGAACGTGTAAAGCTTTAGGAATCATGAGCTGAACGATTGCTATCTCGGTTGAGGCTTCCTGGTGTCACTAGTGTCATCAGAGTAACGTGAGAGAGTGTGGGTCTCATGTCTCTGGTACTATTCTAAACATACGCTGTGTCGTGTCACATAATAGTTCTATTTTGAGGAAATCCGTGAAGTTGGCATTAGAGTTTATCGGTGAATGTTGTGACGATTTATGTAGGCCGAATAACAATCTCAGTAACAAAACCCAGAGTTCAAGTGCTCTTGTTTGGTTTACAGCCGACCATTTCATAAAAAAAGTAAGTGGGTATTACAAAGCTGTCAGCAAGATCAAAGATAATGTAGAGAGGGTGCTTTTGAGGCTAAAATATAAAATATCATAGAGAGAGAGAGAGAGAGAGAGAGAGAGAGAGAGAGAGAGAGAGAGAGAGTAGTTTTGAGATTCAAAATAGTTATAAATAACGAAAAGTCATAATTAAGATTGACAATAGAGATAGAGAGAGGGGGGGGGGGGGGGGATAAAAAAAAAAAGATAGGGGGGGTTAAGATTGCGCTTAAGATTGAAAAAAAAAAAAGAGATATGGGACCGAAAATATTTTTAAATAAAGATAGACAGGGTTAAAAAATAACAATGGTCGATTTCTAAAAAATGTCTTACTAAATAATCCTACATTAGAAAATGTTTGAGTTTAAATGATATCACGTGTTGAACGCAATTCTTAAAAGCTGGAATAGTGTTTCATGAAAACAGGACAGAGTTCTTTGCGAGGGTAAAATCAATAATCAGCTAAGGAAAACGCCGTGGGTGCACGGAGGGAAACATTGGGTTCTGATAAACCTGATAGGTCACATGGACAGTTGTGAACGCTCAGAGACAAACCCCTTAGTTTTGATTTCCTTCTTTCTTTATTTTTGTTCTTCTTCCACATTTTACCCTTTGTAAGAAGTTAAAAGTTTCAATGTATTTGGTGAAGACAAGTTTAACACAGATATCTGGATGAACTTTTTGAATGAGACCTGTAGTTGCCTTTCATTTATAACTTACTGTCTCAGCCGGTCTTATGTGACCGACTGAGACAGAAGTCATGGTATCCCCAACCTCTCTGCAGGCACATAAAGTTGTAAGAAGTCAGTCTTCGGACCCGTCCATAATATAGCCTATATAAGAGTTGGCGTTGGACGTTAAACCAACTCAACTCAACAACAACTACGGGTCCCAACACTGACGTCTGACAATTTTATGTGCTGCCACACACGAGACAGGACGGGGATACCATGACTCCTGTTTCAGAAGGTCCTATACTGATACCGATCCAACCATTCACACGGGACGAAATCAGACAAATAAATCTGCCGATCATGGGATTCGAACCGCGGACCTCCCAATCTGGAGAACAATTCTCTATCACTTAAGCCAGTTCGCCCCTTCATATCTGACACACAGCCGTTTAAACACAACATGCCTGGGTTTCGTACAATAGCTGCATCAAACATACGATTTGGCATTATATTTTTGTATCTTCGTATTTATTTAAACTATCCTTAACTTTAGCCTCACAAAAATGTTCTAAAAAAATATCCTGTCTATCTAAAAATTCTTTGAAGGTTGATTGAGAGATCAAAAAGGGCTAGCTAGGTAATGTAACAAGAATATAATATTTTAAAACAAATTGCAGATGGTTGAGTCAAGGTTTCGCAAAGGGTTTTCGTTGATCAGCGAAAAAACCATTTCCTCACTGATGTTGCAATCGCAATCGATATAATTTGTCGCCCCCATACGGTAAAACCACCTGTGATAGCTTTTTGCATGTGTACACACATATGGTGGGCTACTTAAAGTCGCCTGATCCAGTGATAGGCGCTATCACGGTCACACCGATAAAATAACACTTTACACCACTCTAGATATTAACGGGACTTACACTTCCACAAATAAAATCTATAATATAATGATTCTTTACGATTTGTGTGTGCTATAAGTGCATACTGTGACTGCGTGTTTGGATTGAATGAATCGTAAAACCTGCATGGACACGTTTGAACCCCAATAGTGCTCATGGATGAGTTTAAAACTGTTTATGGTCTGCTTTTTTCTTGTTACACTTGGGACTACAATAAAAAAAGTATCCTTGGATGTGTGTGGACTGTACAATGTATAATGCAAAAAAAAGAAGAAAACAGAAAACAATAAACAAACAATAACAAAAAACATCGCGCAGTTAATAACCTGTCGCATATTGATAGTTTAAGAGGCATAGGCGTGTTAAGTGTTTTAGGCTAAAGTGTACTCTCGTCTATCAAGACTGAAGTGCGACCTACTATACTATAATTATTGTAGTGGTAGGTTTGGCAAATCGATGGCTTACAAATCCTCAGAGCATAGAAGCAATTACAATGTATTTCCCAACAAATTTTGTCCAATTAAACAACATCGTTTATATCAAACATCTGACACCGTTCATAAGCTGAAAAAAGGCAATCACCACAATTACCTTTCATCGGTGATGAGCTACTAGTTCCATCAACAGCAAAAACCATCCCGGTACAATTTTACCATTCTTTACAGTTAGTTACACGAAGAGCCCCGAGAGAAAAACTAATTTTATGACGGCGGATCAAAGGTGAAAAGTCGTAATTGCTCGAATTGACCCACACGTTATCTCCATTCTGGTTAATGAGTGTAATGATAGCCGGTATTGTGTGGGTGTTGTTGGAGTGGTACAGTAACAGTATCAGTTGTTCAATCAAGGCAGTAAATCACAACTGATGAAATTGAGGAATGAAAAGGGCATTTCGGACAACTTGCTTATGTGCTAATGGCATATTGTATTAAATCAATCGACACTGTGCACAGACAAAGAGAGATAGGGGTCCGCTTTTAATATGTGAGAAATAAAAGCCATCTACCGCAAGAAGGTTTATATATTTATATGTAAAAAACAAAACAAAAAC
Source organism: Elysia chlorotica (assembly GCA_003991915.1). Lineage (NCBI taxonomy): Eukaryota > Metazoa > Mollusca > Gastropoda > Plakobranchidae > Elysia > Elysia chlorotica. Next base: position 131,839 of record RQTK01000972.1, read on the forward strand.
CAAAAAAAAAAAAACCCAATAAAAAACAACTAACAAACAATGTAGTATTAGAATGGTAGAGCAAATACTCATAACTTAGACAATGGCATAGCAATGTGGGGGATGGGTATATACACATGTAGAATACAGACCCAGGAGAAACCGGTGGAGGAATGAGTTTGCATGTTTGTTCATTAGTGCTCAACGGCAGGATGTGCAGACTAATTTATGAAGTGAGCCAGCTAACATTAATTAACAAAATGAAAAAGAACACACACCGCACGTTTCTCAGACCGTGCCATGGTGATATTTTTATGGCCATTAAAGCTGAAGACAATGCATGTCTACCCGCGGGTAACCCTAACCGGGTAATTAATCACCCATCCGTATAATGAATACAAATTGATGGTGATACGAGAGTCGCGGTCTGTTCAACACACAGGCAATAATGCACCCCCCTCCCCTAGAAATTGAAGTAAAAAAGGCTTTTTTTTATTCCAAAGATTAATTACGTGTGGATAATGTACGCAACGTCTCGGTACAGCATTGGGTTCCCAATCAAGAGGTACGTCGTTCGAAGCCACCAAAGAGCAAATTCTATTTGTCGAATTTCGCCGCCTGTTGATTAGGTCGTTGTGAATCATAGATATATAAATAGCTATTTCTATAATATCTATGTTGTGAATAAAATTGTGATGCAACCGGCTGAGACAGAAATCCTGGTAATCCTGCACGGTCTCTCTGAGGCAACACCAGACTTAGGTCTTAAACCCGTTCGCGATATAGTTAGCTTAGCTGCTGACGTTGGACGTAAAGAAACTTCTTGTTTTTATAAGGTATCAAGATAATATTTTTTCATTTAAACTCAAGTAATTCGACACAAAGTTTTGAATCAGCACTCTGCTTCGACAGAAATGTAAATTATATTTAGTAATTATTGTTGTTGCTGTATTTGTTGCAGTGGCTGCTGCTGATTTATTTTTTAAAGGACAAACCAAAAAAAAAACATATCACAAGGAGCCTTTTTTATCCATGCCTACAGCAAGGTTTGGATTTCACATCTATATCTATGCATTTGTTTGAGAAATACGAAACGTGTCTACTGCATTCTTTTCCCCAGGTCGGGAATTTAGTTTCATCCTGGCTTAAACCACAGGTAGCCTGAGCCTCATCTGCCAGCTCCCTGGAAATCCCCTTCGGCATCTTCTTTCTTTTTTAAAAGCCGCATTATGCATAGCATGTTGCCTACCAAAGTCTGAAATTACACAGCATGGTGAAAAGCAGGACTGAGAACTTCTACGCCTTTAGAGCTAAATAGGCTCATGATGATTTGATGCTCAAACTTTGTTTTAGGTTTAAGTCACACGATGCTTCAATAAAATGCCTCGATCGCTTTTTAATAGCTTTGAGTTTACTAGGTATATGCGATGCGAATAATCCTATACAGAGAGAAGGAACCTCGGAAAGTGCTGCTGTTTGAGTACATGTAAGATGAGAAAGAGAGATAAAGAGAGAGAGAGAGAGAGAGAGAGAGAGAGAGAGAGATAGAGAGGGATGCAATGTACCAGTAAAATGCACTATATGTATCTCAATCGGTGCAATTACTGACACCAACCCAACCAGTTAATCTCAGCGGCGTATGTGACATAAACACTGTATATGAATCACCAGAAATCTTTGGGGACATAAAGAATGCATGTCACTTTCAGTATAAAATCACTGGAACATGCCCGGTTTGCATATCGCAGGGACAGGTAGGGTTTTGAAGAACGAACTGTAGCACATGAGGGCAACGCAGAAAAAGTAACAGGAGCCACGTAATTTATAGGCAATCCAGCGACGCAGAAGAATACTGTAGAATAAGTACGTGTAATGTTGCACATAATGTGCAGTACAAATAAAAAAGTTACTACTGCCTGGACACCAGACCTCTTCTCCTCCACCCTTATACCCCGAATCTCATCCTGCGGTAAGGGTTCGTGCGACGCGGCACCGTGGTCAGAAAAAGGAATTATACGGGCCACTAATAGCTACATGTATACATGTATACATTAGTATTACAGTATTATAGCGTATGCGTAAAAACTGCATATTATTTTACGCGGCCATAGTTGTATGCGGTCGATAGCGGCGCCAATTCTATAGTTATATAAATAGATTCGTGACGTCAAGTAACTACATGTTGATCATGGCGATTTGGGCTCATGGAATACTCGGTATGCTACTTTTGTGTGGTAGGTACTTTCATTCAATGCTAAAAACTCTTTACCGGTTTACTTCAGACATTGATAATTTATTGGTTTTCCGTGCACCTAAATATGCATTAAAAGAAAAGTACCACAAAAAAAAAGATAAATAAAAGAAAACAGGTTTGTATAAAGCCCCTAGGCCAATTGAGCAAAAGCACAATAAAAAACAACAACAGCAAAAGATAACGAATGGAAATATTATTGTGGATGCAACGGGGAGAGAGAGAGAGAGAGAGAGAGAGAGAGAGAGAGAGAGAGAGAGAGAGAGAGAGAGGTTAAAAAATTTAAGAAAGTAAAACAATCCAACAGGACAGGTAATTTAATAGAGATTCATGTATATGTACTTTTACCGACAAAGTATTAAGTACAAAAGATCCCCTCTTCAACGCCTATCGTTTTACATGAGAGAAACTTTCCAATACAAAAGCGCAGCAGTGTTTTTCAAATTTCCGATTATTATCATTCATGTTCTACACCATTTTCTTGTATAATACAATAACAACCAGTGGGGATCCAGGCCTCAGATGGTATGATCGATAAAAAGATTTGTTATATAACGCTAGCTTATGTAAAAATGTTACCTTGGATAGAAATACATCTAGTTATTGGCTGAGGCCACGAATCGAATTCAAAACCTATTCATTAGCGAGATAACGAGTGTAATGTTTTGATCTCATAAAAATGCTGCTCTTTGTGTAGTGCAATGGTACACGTATCTTGTGTACTCAAAGCTCTAATTACCCACGACCACCCTCCTCCTTTGTTAGAACGTTTTCTATTCGGACCAACAATCTTTTGTATACGCCCATACGCCATTATCATGATTCAACCCAAAAGACCAAATACAAATGGTCATGACAATTAGCCTACGTAATCTATTACACTGCATACAAAATTGTTCGTGAAATATTTTTGTCTATCTGTCAAAACTTTTAAAAAGGCCAGCCCACTCCCCTCTTTCTCTCCCTCTTTTCTTCTCAGTCAAACGAATTCACCCCCATTCTGTCTTCCTCTCCTGACACTTCCCAAACGCCGTGTCCGTGAGCCTCCTTCGCAATCACGATAGTGATCTCACCTGACACTGTCTACCTTCTTCTCTTTCTACAATCATCACAACGTTCTCACCTGATCACTGTCCCCAACAAATCACCACCAATCCTAGCTGACACTCTCCCCAAATCCATTGCCCATGAGCATCCGGTCGAGTCTATAAAACTCATTCACGGTCAACCTGCCTTCATCCCCCTCTCCAATCACCTTCTCACCTGACACTCTAACAAATCACCACCAGCGGTTCCACATGACACACCATCAGTTTTCTCACCTGACACTCTTCCCAAATGCCCCATGAGCACCTGGTCGAGTCCCTGTAACTCATCCACTCACTCTCAATATGCCTTCTTCTCCCTCCCTAATTCCCACCAGTGTTCTCACCTGACACTCTCGCCAAACTCCTTGTCCATGAGCATCTGGTCGACGTAGGTGAGCATGAGGTGCGCCTGGTCGAACACGTTCTCCGTCTCGTTTCGGAAGAACTTCTCGGGCAGCGGGTGCATGGTCAGCGCCTCGATGTTCACGTCCGTCTTGTACTCCAGCACGTGCAGGCCCGTGGTGTCCAGGACATTGCGCTCCACCAGGAAGGACGGCATGCACACCCATACCTGGTCAGGGATAAGGATGGAACGAATTGTATTGATTGGCCGATGAGTGTGGTGTGGTGTTTATTTTATTCTGTTTTGTTTTAATTATGTTTGGTTATGTAAAAAAAAAAAACCTTAACATTTTATAAATATTTCCTTCTTGTATCTTGCCCTGTCCCTCTCTTAGTTCTCTATAGGGAGAGTCTGTGTTTGTCTGTGATTCCCTCTGTCTGTCTGTCTATCTATCTCTCTGGTGTTGAGTTGGTAAAATAGAGTCTATTGATTTGAAAGCAAAAAAGTTATTCAGAGGCTCAACCTAAAGGTTTGAATTTTTTTTAATAGGAGAAATGCGTGAGGGGGCGGGAGTGAAAAAGATACAGACAGGCAGATGGGCAGACAGAGAAATAGAGAAACAGAGGAAGGGAAGAGCGATTGATATATAGACAGATAGATAGATAGATAGATAGATAGATAGATAGATAGATAGATAGATAGATAGATAGATAGATAGAAAGAGAGAGAGAGAGAGAGAGAATAAGAGAGAGAGAATGAGAGAGAGAGAGAGAGAGAGAGAGAGAGAGAGAGAGAGAGAGAGAGAGAGAGAGAGATTAGATTAGGTACATAAGTCAATATTGAAGGTGAGAGAATAGAAGAAATATAACATTTCGTCTGGGCCTTTGATAGGGGGGAACTGTTATTTATGACGGGATGCTCCTTCAATTAAAAATGTCTACACGGCAGTTTCATTGTTAGGCCTATACTTCTAATCATCGAGTACTGACCGATATCGAGATCTAGATTTAAGGGCAGGCTACAGATATGTAAAAGCCTAGCCGGTTATTCAATTCCGCTCGCCAAACCCATTATGTTTCAGTACATCTCAATTCGCGCGCTCGAGCGAGCGCGGGAATTCGATAGCCTACTCTTTTATACTGCTGTGTCGTAGTGACAGTCTCAAGCCTGAAACTGAAAGCTGTATAAATTATTTCCTGCCGTCCAAAAAGTAGAACAAACGGCTAGTAGATATATTATTACTGTCTCCAGATAACCAATGTCAAATAAATACTAACTTTTACATAAACTACTAAAACTAGTTCTTCACGACAGTCACATGAATTAAAAAACAACTAAATTATACACTGCCATGTACTTTTCGTCTTTCCCAAAATAATATTAAAAAAAAAGTGTGAGTATCGTCCTTAAAAGACAATCACGTAATGATTATATTAATGCTTTACTTGCTGAGATTAAACTCAACATATTGGTCGTGCAATGTTAATTTTTAGGCAGACCAGGGCTTATATAGCTTTGCGCCCTTGTTTAGAACCCCCCCAAAAAAGTGAAATATTCTGTAAATTTTTGCCGCAGAGATGTAAAAACTACAACACAATAGGATTATGCAGTTCTGTCATGTTTTGTAATAACACTTTTGATCATTAATTGCAAATTATACTGTATCATTATACCTGAAGTTGACAGCTCGTTTGTTTAGTTTTGTCCACACTCAAATACAGTATAGACATTTACCTTCATAATTTCATGACAATTGGTTTTGCACTAAGTTAATTAAAAAAAGGTATTCGTCATTATATGTTTCAATATTTATGTGCACAAAATCTTATAGGAGGATATAATTTAATCAACAATTCTCTTCATTCTTTTGCGTGTTTCGGTTGAGGAGTTTCAGATTAGCTTAACATGCAAATATGCGGACAAGTTTAGACGCCGCCAATGTCCTGACTTTGGCGGCGCTATTGAATCTGTACTGAACATGCTTTGAGTAGCACCCCTTCAAATTTAAAGCGAGAGATATTACCAGTATAATACGTACATACAGATAGCCTGTTACATTCCTTTGCACTTCGTAAAAGTAAGTATGGCTTAACCAGTAGGTTTAAGTTTGTGAGTAATTTTGTGTGTGTGTTTTGTGTGTGTGTGTGTGTGTGCTTGTGTGTGTTTTATAATTGTTAGAAATGTAAAAAACATGATCATTACAAAATTTAACACCTTGAATATCCCTCTGTTAGTTCTCTTCAGGTTCTCTCTTGGTTTCAACATCTCGCCTGGGGAATACTATACCACAACAGCGTCTTCGCCGATACATGCAATTAAAATAATTTTACATGTGGAAGGTTAGGTTGTTTTACTTAATCAATTGCTTAATTACGTTATCAAAGCGCAAGTTTAGTCTTTTCCTTGTGCATTCGTGCTTCTTTCATTTTTTTGTTGTTGGTTAAAACTCTAAATCAACCAGCGCATTTTTGAAGATATAAATCCATAAATAAAAACATATTGATATGGTTTATTAAAAAATAAAAACATATTGATATGGTTCGTTAACAAATAAAAACATATTGATATGGTTTGTTAAAAACTTAATACAACAAATTATCATGAGAAAATATTTCTCAACTAATAATTATGTCTTGGTGAGAGGTATGAGTCATAAAACCATGACAGATTTACTTAGGGCGTAAATATCTGACAGTTCAGTTAACATCTAAGATAAGCCCCCGAGGGCATTGTCTTCTACTATTTCAGGTGGTCTCTTTTTGCGGGTGCCAGACACTGAGCATCTGTACTACTTTTTGTCTAACCCTGGAAAGCGAAAACTCATCGGCCAATATTTTATATTGTACACTTATCTTTACAAACTGTAAAACGTATATGAAACCTTCCAGAGCATGCTTTTTTCCCTTCGATTTGCGAGGTCTCTCTCCCTCTCTATCTATCTCTGTCTAATTCTGTATATATTTGTCTCTCTCAAAATGACTCTCTTTCTCTCCGTCTCTCTCAAAATCTCTCTCAAAATCTCTCTCTCTCTCTCTCTCTCTCTCTCTCTCTCTCTTCTTTCTGCTTTCGAGCGTCAACGCATAAGCATAAAGAAATAGATAATAATATATCTTTGTGGTTGAGTGTGTGTATGTTTGGGGAGGGGGATGGGGGCGAGAAATGGAAAGAGACAGAAAGAAGGAGAGGGGAGGGAGAGATAATTCTATTAGACTAAGTAAACGAGAGATTAGAAACTATAACTGGGCATATCTTTGACAAATTACCCCCAGGCCACCATCACTGTGAAATCTCCCTTGATCCCCCGCCGCAAACCTTACCTGGGCGTCACTAACTAGATTAAGTCAGATAGTCCCACATAAACCGACAGCATGTTGTAGACTACATGCATAAGTACAGGCCATGGGTCAAGGCCCACTCGGTATAACTTCATTAGCCATAGGATGGATAATTATTTTTTTATGGATAGTGACATGTTCCAGGTAGCCTTGCTTATAGGTGAAACTGCAGAAAATCTTGCTTAAGAGAGGAGTTTAAAACAAACCCACACGGAACAGATTACACGCCAGCCAGTAAGGATAAAAAATGTTATTGTAAATTGCGAGTCTGGTTCGGGTCAGAATGTCATCGGGGACAACCTCAGGCAATATAATCCCAAGGCTAAGAAAAGGAATATTTGATAAGCATCATCCATCATAAACCAGATACGAGTAAAGTTGGATTGAGTTAGGCTGGTTGTTTAATGTCCAATGTCACCATTCTAAAGGCTATACTGTGGACGAGCCCCAAGACTAACGTCTAACAAATTGATGTGCTTCCACACAGAGACAGAGCGTAGAAACGTGGACTCATGTTTCAGCCGACTCAACCGATCTAACCAGTAGGCGACGCAATCAGACAAATAAATTTGAACAATCGTGGTTTTCGAACCGCGGACCTCCCGCTTGGGTAACCAGCGCTCCACCACTTGCGCCAGTTCGCCCTACCTTTTATAGGTGAAGCTGCAGTACACGTTGCTTCAATTTTGAAATCGGAGATGTTTATTTTTAATAAACACAGCGTAGAATCAAAGCTAGCCAGAAAGAATAATAAACATAATTTTATATTGTGAGTCTGGTTCAGCTCAGAATGTCAATGAAGACATCTCATGGCAATATCCCAAGGTTAAGCAGGGGAATATTTTAACAGGCCTCGTCCATCATAAACCAGACACGAATTGAATGCTCCAATCCTTAACCTCTCCAAACGATTGTTCCCTATGGTGCAATCATGTGGAAGACGCTGTGGTTGTAAAATAAAACGTTTGTTTTACGATTTAATTACTAGCGTTTAAAAACCTATGTTGTTAGTGAATGCGCTAAGACCCTCATCTGTCTCATGAAGTAACCCCAGACAGATAACAACTTTTCAGACAAAGCTGCTAGAGTTTATTTTGATGTGGAGTGGAGATATCAAACACACCAGACTGGATCATGGTCGATAGCTCTTGTCAAAATCATCTTAAGGGTTCATCGAGTTCGCGGTATTTAGTGGGGAGCTGGGAGGTCAAATGGTTCAAGATCGTCTTGTGATGGATTGGGTGTACCAAAATGATCTATCAAGCCAAAATCGGATGTTTCCGGTTTCTTCGATTGGTAGGGACTAGAGAGAGAGAGAGAGAGAGAGAGAGAGAGAGAGGGATATGTTTCAAGAACGAGAGAGAGAGAGAGAGAGAGATTGGTAGGGACTATACAGGGAGCTACGTTTCATGTGCAGAATGATAAAACTTTCGTTATAAAGCATTTCGGGAACAATATTAAGAAGGGGTGGTAATAGGCTAGGACCATTTTAGAGGAAACGGTTCTGTAGTTAGCTCTATTTGAGGTCAAGGAAATTGGAAGAGTTCGAAATGTCGCCTCTTTGCTCCTCTGCCAAGGTACGACCTCTTTACGCAGCTGGTATCCAAATTACGTGATATTATTATAATTGTATGAACATTTGGTTAGCATACTTGTATCATGCGCTTAGGGCAGTGATAGATCGTTAGTCTCCCAATCGAGAGGACCCAGGCTTGAAACCCACAATCGGTCAAAATAAAAAAATAAAAATCATATTTGTCCATTTTCGTCTCCTACTGGTTGGGTCGGTTTCAGTAAAATGTGATCAACTGAGACATAAGCCATGGTATCCCCGCACTGTCCCAGTAAGGCAGCACGTAAATTTGCCAGACGTTAGTCTTGGGTCCTTTCCACAAAAGCTCTGATGTGAGACTCTACGCAACAAAGCATGCGCTGTGGTGAACTGCATTCAAGGTGGCTAAGCTTTTGTTTATTTGTCTTCGATCGAATAGGGTACAATTTACTGCGTATAACGAGTCCCATGCGCCGTATAAAGAAACCCATTGGCCTGAAGGGCTTTGGAGGAGGTCTCATTGAATTAATGGTTCCATCATCTTTCTCTGATCCCATTTGTCTCATTCCTTATTCCTAATTCTTGTTGCAGTCTCTCTCTCTCTCTCTCTCTCTCTCTCTCTCTCTCTCTCTCTCTGTCTCTCTCTCTCTGTCTCTCTCTCTCTCTCTCTCTCTCTCTCTCTCTCTGTCTCTCTATGTCTCTCTCTCTCTCTTAAAATCTTTCTATCACTTTCTCACCACCGAAACATGGTAACTAATGTTCCTAAAATACCATACCGAATCCTCTTATTAAACCTGAGTTTATTCTCTCAAGATTTCTCGAATCTTTTCCTTTTCTTTAAACAAATTAACATAAACATTAATAATTTTGTCTGTTTGATATCCCCTTAGAGTATCATGTTTGTCTCGCGGATTGACGACATCCATGTATCTACTTATATTAGGTGTGTAGATACCTCTCCAGGAGAAAATGTTACAACATATACATATTCATGAGCATCTCTTACTCTCTACAAAAATTGAAGCTTTCAGCCACAGCCACCATGATTGGGGGGCTAGAGTACTAGTCTCACGTCCACATACAATGCCCTTGGCCCGACTTCATTCGAATCTCGTATCGAACGGAACTGCATCCAAAGAATCCAATAATGGTGGAAGCAGCAGCCGTGGATCAAGTAGTGTAAGTGCAAACAGAAACACAGAACGGCAGAGGAGGAACGCATCTAGTTAGAGGTCGCAGCATTAACTCTGGCCATGGAAATTACGATAAAAGCATGGACGCATTCTTATCGATCTGCGTTTGAACAAAGGTCCCTTACATGTGAAAATACGAATCGGATGGAAAGAGACTTTTACAAAAGCTGCGTAACAAACCCATAGTAGGGTCCTATGAATTTGAAATACATGTATCCTGCACGTGTATTTTAAAGCGTTTTCACCATCCTTGTCTTATTTCAAGGTAAACACACAACAAAAATTTAAGAGACTCCATTAAATATGCAAAGGGTTTTTCTAGAGCTCAAATTCCTCTCGGTTTTACAGACTAGCATTGAGAACTAGCGATTACCAATTTCCTTTGGTCGCGTTATAGTACAGTTAGGCCAACATGTATATCACAGTCATGTATTCCCCACAACAACCGTTAACCTATAGAAATGCGAAAGAACAAATTAAGTCTTTATTCATTTTGTTGTTGCTTCTCATTTATTCCTCCTCCCTCTATCCCTCCGACTGTCTCTATATTCCATTCCCTATTTCTCGCGCACAAGTCACTCCAACACAACAATCTCCAATCACTCAATTTCTCTCTCCACCCCCACCCCCCCCTTTCTCATCCCTCCCCTCTTTATGTCCCTCCTCCCCTCTCCCCTTCTCTAGGTTCCCCCTCTCTATGTCCCCCATCCCCCACAGAAATATTGCCCTTTCCCTCTCTCTGTCTCTCTCTCTCTGTCTGTCTCTCTCTCTCTCTCTCTCTCTCTCTCTCTCTCTCTCTCTCTCTCTCTCTCTCTCTCTCTCTCTCTCTCTCACGCTCCACCTACTTGCTTCTCTTCCTATCTGTTTACACACTACATGAAATAAGAAACAAGTTTAACGCACATGATTGTATTCATTGAAAACAGAAAACCCCTATTGTCCACACTTGGCTTAAAATTCTGGCAATACAATTAAAAAAAACAAACAGCAACAAACAAACAATGAATGGATGTGTTAAAGCTTTCATTATGCAATACAAAGGATATTTCTGCATTGTAACGTTTCAACTCAGTGGGGGTTTTGCCAACAGATTGTTACAGTTGAGCCTCAAGTCTATTTATAGTCTATTTCTATTTATGTATCATTTTCACCTTGTTTTACTACAAGCGTTGTTTTGTTGCTGTTGTTGTTTGTTTGTTTTTCTTCACTTTATTTGTTGTTGTTGTTTTTTAAGTAAAGGTTGTGGTAAACTACTTCAATTGAAAAGAAAATACATAAATATTTATTTGCATTTTAATTGTTATATACATTTATATTGGTAGTAACTATTAACACTAAGGTAGCGCATCTTCAATAGGGGATGGGGATGGCTAAGTGGTTAGAGATGGCGGCTTCTGTTCGGTAAATTCGAGTTTTGATTCCTGTTCAAGTCGTCTGTAGGTTCTATACTATCTAGGTGGGCGCCCTTAAAATGTGACCGCCCACCTAAGTCTTATTCAGCACTGGGGTCCCGACGCTGTATACGATCATCCTTGAGAAACTAGGGGCTAGGAGACAGCTTCCCCTTGCTAAAGAGCATCAACTTGAACGGTTGACCCGTATATTGCTTTATGTATAATTTAATGTATTTAATCTTCGCCTCTCTTTCTGGCTAAAATCTGGAACTGTTTGCTAAGCCATTGTTAATGTAGCGGTGATCTAATGCGTGATCCTCGGTTCTCCACTAATGGTGTTATCTTCATGTACATCTAGTAGCTTATAAAAATGCGTTAAAACAATACATTGCTGACAAAGCTCCCCCCCCCACCCCCTCTCTCTCTCTCTCTCTCTCTCTCTCTCTCTCTCTCTCTCTCTCTCTCTCTCTCTCCATTAGTGTTCCCATAGTTCAAAGACCCGTATTGAATGAAGATATCAGATATTCCTCTCACTGTCTACAATGTGTCGCTATCTGTCAGGTATATTGAATCGTGTAATAACGCATTAGCTAAAAGCTTTTGAAATGATTCATGGCGGTTTATGTATTAATTGCCAGCTTCGAGTGACCCTACTCCGCCATAGCGGGTCTTATTTAGTACATGTACTTTTAGTGAACCGGGTATGCAAACATTAGGCGTACCCGACCAGAAAAGTGCGTCACACCAGAGACGACCTGTAGCAATACTGGATTACTGGAGTCTCTGGTCGCACTGTGTTGAGTGTGTAGTCTGTGTGTCACGCTGTGTGTCACGCTGTGTGTCGCTCCAACAACGCAGTCGCTCAACCAAGCCAAACTGCCAAACGCGGTCAGCCATGAACGCTATGGCGACACGGCACAACAATCAGGCAGCGAGAGGAGACTTTTTAGAACCGGTTCCCATCATACAGCGCCTCAAATTTCTATCATTATTATTCTATTATCCTCGAAAAATTATGAGAATTCTTTTAACTCTTAAGTTTAAGAGACACGGGATATAGGATGGCGTAGGTGTAGGAAGAAGACAACACTGAAGGTGTAGCAAAGAAGGGGCGCGGTTGAAGAAAAGACATTAGTTGAAGTGCATTTATGAATAATCAATATTTTGACACACCAACTCCAAATGAATTCATTAAAGTGTGGAAAGAAGACCCAATGCATGCCATTCGGAACATGATTATTCTAGACTAGGCAACTTGGGATTGAAGTCGACTCAAAAGTTAGACAAAATTCCTACATTGTCAATTCGAATTGAGGACATTCCTTGCACTGCTTGGGTGCTAAGGACAATGTCGCGAAAGCTCTCAACTCGTCGTACGCCTTATTCCTCTTATAATTATCTTAAAACGCGTCGTAAGTTTACGACAACGTTGTACATTACTTGCGACACCTTATCTTCAATAAATGGTCCCTTTCTGGGTTGGTCGATATATCCCCCTTCAGTGTATACTAGATCTATAGGTGGCGTGTAAGACATGACGTAAACATGTCAGTCTTGGGAAAAAGTGTGTGAGATAACATTGGCGCTGACGATAGGTGCTTGGAAACCAACCAAACTTAGCTACTTTCAGAAAACGAAAACTTGTAAGAAAAGATTGTAAAGATATACCGAAAGACAGGCATTCCTCTTTCTAAGCACCAATGCAATTGAAAAAGTCATCTAGCTTAAAATGTATTCCTCTGACTTATTTTGCAATATACGCTCGTATGTAGCCTTATTTTCACAGCGAACTAACGGACTAGAGTCAAGTGAATTGTCTGTCCATAGCACAGAATTCGTAGGTTCTCGTGAGTTGCATTAACTAAAAAAACAAAATATATGCGTTGCCAGAAAAGCAGGACGAAAAAGCCAATTATTTTAAACTCCAAGCATAATTCATCTTTACCAGACAAACATGTTTACAGCTAATTGACAAGATAAGAAGTACTATAAAATGAACAAAATGCGGGGGTGTCCGCAGTATAAAACTTAGAATAAACCGGTTCATTTTGAGTGTAATAAAAGCTGACAAAGCCTGTCACTAGTCAATCCTCAGTACAATACTTACACGAGCCACTATCATAATATGTGAGTTACACGTACATGGTTGTACTAATACATAGGTTTTATTTTTTGTTTCTTTTGTTCTGTTCACGTTTTCCTTCCGTTTTTTAACATCCTGGTGTTTCGACGTGTGTTGTGTATTATGCATATGTTATACCTAAGTGTTTACAATACAACCTGCATGAATATGTATTAGGCCCTTCGCATATTTATCCAAATCTATCTTGGAAAGCATTGCATTAATGCAAAGTTTGTATAACTTTATATAATGAGAGAACCTGGTGATCAATTAAAATGTTTACATCATAATTGCGTGTCACTAATTTTCCCGAACAGATTTTATAGGTTTAAAAGTTTAACTGTAAATAAACTGGCAACTCTTTGAACTAGCTATGGAACATCTCCACAGTAAAAATCTAAAATATCTATGGCTTTGTTTGAAAGCACGTTATTGAGAAATATTTATAGTCATCTTTACATGTCTGTCTTTAAAGGTATGGATTAGTAACTTCTTACGTGCGTACATCCACCAATCTCAAACATAAATCCCACATTAATTAAACTGTAGCTTAAACGTTCAAAGCGAGGGACTCGTTGGATGAATGAGAAGTCCAGTCGCTTTCTGGCATGGCATATATATAATTAACGTGTGGTCACTGTCACGTAAACATGTGGTCTGTTTATCTTGATGGTTACATGTAGCCCTACGTGTATACTATAGGCGTTGAAGGCGCCCAATAAACTAGCAAAGAGACGGATATGATACCAAATAGAATGAGAGATAGTAACTGTTGGGAGAGTCAGCGAGGCAAAAAATTAATGATAAAGCGAGATGGAAATAGCGCGATACAGAGAAAAAGACAAAGAAACAGGCTGAGTGAAAAATAACGAAAGGAAGGAATGAGTTTCATGTGGAAATAGCGAGAGAGAGAGAGAGAGAGAGAGAGAGAGAGAGAGAGAGAGAGAGAGAGAGAGAGAGAGAGAGAGAGAGAGAGAGAGAGAGAGAGAGAGAGAGAGAGAGAGAGAGAGAACACTCCCACTCAGCCGACAATGTGCACCATGGGTTTATTATCACATTTAACCCATTTATAAACCCCTTTAAACTTAAACACAACTTCGTGTAGAGCACTAGATTTAAACGGATAGCGTATTATGGCCTACTGTATATTATAATTGTAAAACACTTCCCCAGTTTCTAAAAATGCACGATTTCGTCCCACACTAGACTTAGGGCCCAGCATCGACTCACACACGAGTGACACACACTCAAGCGTTAAATTATTCATGGAGCTATGAGACCTAGGATATAGCGTGTTATAAGCGACCTAGACGTTTCCATTCAATTATGCAGTTTGCACGTGTGTTATACGCGGACGAGGCTTTCCTGTTTTTACAAAAGAGTATTAAGCCATGAGACATTGATGATTTGATCGTACATTTTGCACAAAGGAAATATGGCCAATCTCTGTTATCATTAATACTGAAGTAATGAGCTTGGTTTTTAACAAACTTAGTAATTCAATCACGTAGTGGTCCACCTTCTCCCTGTCTATGTCTGTCTATGCCTGTATGTCTTTAAGGCGGGAGGGGGGGGGGGGCGTAGCTCTGGGGTAGAACATCAGTTTCCGACGCATGAGGTCCATGGTTTGAGTCTTGGCGATTTCATCTCCTACTTGTTGGGTGGGTGTTAGTTTAATGGGACCAGCTGAGACAGGAGTCATGTTATCCCCACCCTGGCCCGTCCACAATATAGTCAGTGCTGACAAGGACGTTAATCCAACGTAACTCAACACTCTACCTCCCCATCTCTCTCTTTCTTTATTTCTTTCTCTCTCTCTCTCTCTCTCTCTCTCTCTCTCTCTCTCTCTCTCTCTCTCTCACTCTACCATGTGTAAAAAATCAATGGGTTCGGAGGCAGTTCGATTTCATATCCGCGATCGGAGAGAACCGATGGAAAGGCTGTACAGTCGTGCAATTGCAAAGCAAACAAAGCTGCAGCCTGAATGAAAATTATAATACACACTTTGCGATCCACAAGACGATAGCGGATGACGTAATCACGCCACTGGGCATAACGGTTTTCTCATCTTTCATTGGTTACCTAAGCTTAGGATATAGCTATGACTGGACGCAGGTGCAGATTCCCTTGCCTGTCGTCTTCGTTTCACTTTATACCCCTTTATCTCAAAGCCTCTCGTATCCCATATCCCCGTGTCCCGTACTCACCTCGTGTCCTATCTCGTTGAGGGCGCGAGCGATGTTGGTGTGGTATTTGGTGTGGGAGGTGATGTGCGACGGCATCAGCAGCACGCGTTTGGCGGAGGCCTGACCGGACAACAGGATGGTACACACTGCCACCGACAGCAGCAGCGACACACACAGGTCCCTTGAGGACAAACCGGCGCTCAGTCCCATGGTGAAGATGGTGGTGCTTGTACAACTGGTGGTGCTACTAGTTGTTCCAGCGGGTGGTAGTACACACAGATAACCCAGCTAGCACTAGGAGTCTAGCGATCAGTGTTGTAAAGCTCCAGACACAGGTGAAGTTCAGCCAATACGACCAAGAAACGTTTTTCTTGGAACCGAGAAGTGCCCACAGTTTTTGATTGTCAAATTAATGTTTGTGGTCTGAAGATTTGCTGTTTTTAGTTAAAGAGACAATACATGGCAATGTTATTCACAAAACTGCACTGCATGCACATGTATGCACACATTTACACCATGAACTCCTTTTTCTATACACGTAACTAACAATAAGACAGCTTAAACATACAACAGTTTTGGTTTTAAATAATTAAATGGTACCCCTATATTGATGGCTGGAAAAGGGGGACGCGCTTATACAGACGGGCATAACCCCTTTAAAAAGAATAAAAAAATTAACGTACAACTCTGACTAATTTTTTTACTTGTTTTAGACAAACACAAAATTGTATAAAAAAAAATTCTTTCTTGTTCAATGAACACGTCGTATGTTATAGCCTACTAATCAAGTTCTTAAAATACGAACTTACGAACTTTTAAATACGTTCTGTCCTTATTTTCACTATGATTCACACTTTTACCAGGTGGTTTGCTATTAGAATAAAAATAACTAGACCTTACACATAACCAAAAAAAAAACAACCCAAAAAACAAACCGAATATAGACCTTTCCAATACACGAACAGTGAAAGGGTGCTGTATCTAGCACACAATGTTACATTTATTATCGCCCCGTATCTATATCATGTGTCATAAACCAGGGTTATCGATTCAAGTTACGACTAATGGAAAGCTAATGAGCATAAAACAGCGTGCAGGGTCCACTAGCACGAACGCAAGTGATGGTGCGCAATAACTCATTGATAGTGATACAAGTAGGCCTACCAATCAACGGGCGTTTCAATTGAACCGATTTCAGCTTAGTAAAACTATGTCAATGGAAACTTTCATTATCACCGGTGAAATGAAATCTTGAATCCGTGAAAGGAGTGTCTTAGACAAGGAATGTAATGACAACAACGATTTTAAACTGTGTTGTATTTCAAACCCATCTCTACATTCTGTTGAAATGTATTAAACTTGAGAAGGCTAGATTTATACGCGGAATAGAGAAAATTCATAACAATGTTGTCATACAATTGCGCACATTCGTAATTAATATCACTGGAAACAAAAATACATCCAAGTGATCACAACCACACATCGGTCTGATAACTAGATCTAGTTAACTTTATTAAATTGTCAACGCTGGCGTGGATTTGTATAGGCTACATTTTGTTATTTTATCTGACTGGAAACCTGAAAGTGCGACGAATTTATGTTCGGACGAACGTGTAGGCCTATTATTGCACTGGTATTTATATTACTGAAAGAGATGGGCAATCTCAAAACACACAAAACTTTCAATCCAACTTGGAACAAAATCTGTATCAATGATAGTAATAGACGTAGATCTAAATTCAATCCGACTTTGAACAAGAATTGTATCCATAAAATAGATGTAGCCTAGTTGAGCGTGAAACTCACTCCGCGTTTCGACTTCACGAGGAACAAAATGCCAAAATCTAGATCTAGCCTTTTGTTTCTCTCTGTTTGCTCTTCTACACTTTTTTTTACAATGTGCACATCATCTGGATAGGATGTCTATATATTCAGTAGATCTAGATCTGAACACGAAATAAAAGTAGTCTTCGATAGATGACATTGTTAAGTGTATTGTACCGTCTCAGCACTCCTGCCACACCGAATTCCCTCGGTACAAGTAGTACAGTAACCTACTTCACTAGGCCTGGTGAAACGAACGAACAGCAAAGGTAAGCTTGCTGTGAACGGTGAACGCTAGGGAGTCCCAAGCACGTTTCTGGACCGCAGCCTAGATAGAGAGGTGACTGAAGGCACACCACAACCACACTCGCGGTGTGGAAATGGGGAAAAGAGGGGGCGGAGTCGTACAGGCTACAGACTGGATTCTATAGTTAGTAACGTTAAAATTGTTAGAGCGGAGCGGTCGGTACACCGGTACACCGGTAAAAAGAGAACTTCGTCAACACCACGTTATACTTTTAGATTGTAACAATGAGGTTATTATGAGGACATTCCCTAATAAATCTTAAATGTTCGTTTCGAGTGCGCCTTTGTAAAGTAATTGCTGAGCTAAAATCGTTCTATTGCGTCTGAAACTGTACGTTCTGCCTGTACAATGTAGCTCAACTGGTTGCATGGACACAGGTAAAGGGCATCAGCTGGATCAATTGAGCAAAAGCACGAGTGGATGAACTGGTTTCTTTTCTCTTTTTTTCTGAACCCTTTTCCCGTGTGTGTTTGTTTGCTCAAATTCATCCATACAATTCACAGAAGTCTTATCAGTGACAAAATAGGATTGACCACAGACGAGAACTGATCAGTGATCAATAAAGGTTTCACAAATTACCAATACAGTGCCAGATTCTATCTACTGCTATTGTCTATCGATGAATTGTATTGCTTTTGGGGGGATTGTGTGTGTGTGTGTGGGGGGGGGGGGGGGGGAAAAACAACTAAAAGAAAAACATCAAGGTAGTAAGGCGTAACAATATGCGAATAAGAAGGCTTAGGACGACTCGTAAGCTATCACGAAGTTGTACGTACGGCCACAAATCGCTAATAGTAATAAACTAAGAATTATAACACCTACGAGGGGTGTTCATTATGTCCTTAGCTTGACCTTGAAGCAGTTGTACTAGAGTAAAGAAATTTTGTGGGTAGCTAGATCATCTATGTTGAACACGGCATGCAAAATTTGGGGAAAATCGGAATTTTTTTTCTGCACCTTTTAGCGCATCAAGTAAAACAACCCCTAGGAAGTTGTCTTTTGTTGTTTACAAATTGTCTGCCATGGAGGCCGTTGAATATCGCTCTGTCATCAAATTCCTTCTCTTAAAAGGACAAACCCCCACGGAAATTCATCAATAGTAATAAACTAAGAATTATAACACCTAGTTATGTAACAACCAAAAAAATACTGAACTACGTGAAGATGTTCCCTGCTCTGATCCCTGATTGAAAGAACAGTGAGGAGCAACATTACGGGAAAGAGGCGGGGGAGACTGCACGTGAAAGAAAATAGGTCCAAAGAATTACCAACACCATCATAAAACGTGTCAATAGTTGGTCCAAAGGGTGAAAGAGTTAGATCATTAAAAAAAGTAGGACTGACTTGGCTAACAGGGGAAAATACCGTATCGATGCAGTAATAGGCTACCGACATACAGTGTTTAAATATATCAAACAAAACTTTAAAACGTAGACAGGATAATTATATATTTTTATATATATTTTTTGGCAGATTGTTTAATAGACATAGATGAACTAACATAAATTGTAAATGTTTATTCAGGAGAAAATAAATGAGACCCCGAAAGATACTATGGAGAAAACGCGTTTTAAAAGTTGATAAATGAATAAGAGTGAAGTCATTCAATTAAAATCGTAAGAAATGTGAAACAAATGAAATAACGACCGTACATAGAAGAATTATTATGTTTGTGTTTGATAAACCTAAGTTGAACAAACAAAAAAGGCGAAGGCGGAGGTAAGGAGGACGTTCAAGTATAAAAGACGAGAGAAAGAGAGAGAGAGAGAGAGAGAGAGAGAGAGAGAGAGAGAGAGAGGAAGGGGAGGAGAGAGATAAAGAGAGAGAAAGAGAGAGATAGAGAGAGAGAGAAAGAGAGAGAGGCGAGTTGATTTTTTTGTGTGTTTAACAGCACGCAAACACAATAACGGCTTTATTGTCGAGAGAGGCAGAGACAGACATACTCGTATAGAGGCAGACTGTCAAACTGACAGAGAGACAGGCAGACAGACATACAGAAGAACAGGCAGGTCAACAGCCAAATGACTATGGGTGAATATCTGCTCTTAAAAACGTGTATCTGAAATGATATGCAGGCGACGTGTGTAAAGAGTCAGGATCAATAAAGGGGACCATTCACATAAAGGGCAAAGGAATTCATCAGACCGTAAAATTAAAATAGAGCTGTACGAAAAGCACATGAGCAAAAAAAAAACGTGTTCGCTTTAGCTCACGCACATGTACATGTAGTGTGTAGTTTTATGTGGGGCCTTTCATTACTCACATTTCTAGTAAACTAATAATGTTGAAATCGTATTTAGACCCTAGTCTTTACTTACACGGGCGGTGAAGGCGAATACGTGTATACCATAGATGAATGCGGGCAGACCATTTGATAATTCAACTAGAACTAAAATGGAAACGCTATGCATCATTATACGACCAATGTCGGTGGCGGTGACAGGTGGGGGCTTATAATTATAATATTGTACGTTGTGGGTAGAACCGGTTATGACTACTGGGCGAGAATCACGGGGCATCAAGAGTACCGGTAGATCTATATGAATCAGCATGGTACATGTACTGGTCTGATGAGCATCCGGATGTGGTACAATAATAATAATAATAACAACAACAACAACAACAACAACAACAACAACAACAACAACAACAACAACAACAACAACAACAACAACAACAACAA
>RQTK01000972.1:152396-188279 GCA_003991915.1 Elysia chlorotica
TCTCTCTCTCTCTCTCTCTCTCTCTCTCTCTCTCTCTCTCTCTCTCTCTCTCTCTCTCTCTCTCTCTCTCTCTCTCTCTGAATACATGTCCCAGGATTCGCTGGAGTACCATATACTGCGAAACAAGCAACGAGCTTTGCGCTTTTAGGTTTAGAGTTCACTACTTTGGAGATCATGATGGGCGACTCAGTCGGGTCTGAAGCTTTGAACCTCATGGTACATACACACATGATAGTAATTACTTAAATTACATGGTGTGTAATGGGGGTTTAATATTCTATGTATAATTATAACCATAATGAAAGGTTTACTTTGTTTCATGCTGCTCTCACCGACATGTTATACACTCAGAGATCTTCATAGACTGATGCCAACAATCTGTGGTAGCTTACACTTGATAAAATGGTGAGTTTTAGAGTAAAATGAATCTTTGTAGTCAAATGAGAATAGTGGTCTTTGCACAAAGAGAGAGGGAGAGAGAGAGATGGGGGGAGAGAGAGAGAGAGAGAGAGAGAGAGAGAGAAAGAGAGAGATTAAGAGACTACGAGAAGAGAGAGAGAGAGAGAGAGAAAGAGAGAGAGAGTGGCTACCGTGACATCATTTTTAAAATGGTATAATTCTCTGCAGTCAAGGTGATTTGCAAAGAGAACGTATATATAATTTTAAACACACGACTACGGCATCTTAATACATGATAATCGAGAGCCTTAATCTACTTCTTCTTTGCACCATCTACAACGTCTTCAGCGGCGGTTGATCGGTTATAATCGTATAAAATAGCAAATAGTTCACTGTAGCTTACTAACTTCATATGTAAAATTCATTAACATTTCTTTCGCAGAATACATCGGAATTACTTTAATTGAAATCTAGTATCCGTGTTTCAGTGTTTGTAACACGATCTCTTTTGGTGACAGTGAAATATTAACACCCCGACGAAAAGGAAGGGGAGCGGGCGAGTTGTCAGTTTGAAGCCAAGAATTTTACAATTAATGTATAATTATGTCTTAACAATCAAATCTCGCCCTCCTCCTGCCCCTGATAATAATTATGAAGTAGCGATGGCTAGCTGTCGTGTCCGGCAAATTAATTTACACAACTGCTGAATCACGCAAAGTTAATGATTCGCATTTTCAATTTATAAGCTGTCTGTCACGAGGTATCAGATATTACTAAAACTCCATCTCAAGAGAACATAAAATTACCAAGTATGCTCGTCACCTTGAGAATACATCTAATAATGTAAATTAATCTTTTTTTAAATTGATGGGCATCAAGCTTAAAGAGAGTAATATTTCTTGAAGATAATTATAAATAATTTAATATATTTTAGAAATTAATGTGGAACCATCCTACCCCATACACACATAAAAGCAACAACAGAAGCGTCGTGGTAGTGATGGTTCAGCAGTAGTAGCAGTAGCAGCAGCAACAGTAGTAGTAGTAGTAGTAGTAGTAGTAGTAGTAGTAGTAGTAGTAGTAGTAGTAGTAGTAGTAGTAGTAGTAGTAGTAGTAGTAGTAGTAGTAGTAGTAGTAGTAGTAGTAGTAGTAGTAGTATATGTAGTAGCAGCAACAGCATCAGTACACGCAGTAGTGATGAAAATGGCATCTCTCCCCCTCTCTCTAATATTCTCTCTCCCTTCACACACACTCTCTTAGTCATACATCAACCCCCCCTCTCTCTATCTCACACGCGCACACACCTCGAAACTGGATTTTCAACTTTTCGTCCCTTCCAATCGCATTCTGCCACACTAAATTTTACACTAACAGTCGTATTAAGTTAATGTAATGGTTGGTAGTGTACAACTTCGTTAAACGAGGATAGTGATTCAAAATTGACGTGGTAGACCATAAATTATCAGTATGCCTCGTGAGCTTGTTAAAATAATTTATTAGCTCCGTTAATGTACATTATATCACCAGGAACATAAGGGAAAAGGACACCATCTGCTCCATTCTCCTGTTCCTTCCAAATTGGTTGGGGGTCAGTGATGGAGGTCTAGACTCTTATTTGTAACAGATAAGTCATGCCCTAGTTTAAAGTCTTGAGGTAGAATGCACAAACAAGACGTAGCTTACGCCTCGTCTTTTCTTTATCAATATTAGAATAAGAAGGCTTACGACGAGACGTCATCTACGTCATGTTTGTGCATTCTAACCTTGTTCTTCAGATCAGCCTATGCGGCAACGGGTCCCTAGATAAAAGTCTGACAAGGTTACGTGCTGCCCACATGGATTTCGGTATCAATCGGTTACATGTGACAGACACCATCTGAACAATTAAAGTTGGGGGGGGGGAGGATACGGTTGGGGTGAATACGGTCGAATCGGAAACATCCCGAATCGTCTGATATCATGTCTGTATATATTTTACACTCTTTCTTTTGGTATTTCTTTCATGTTCCAAAATATTCAACTCTCGTACGGTTGGTCGCATACTAGTGTGCTGATGCAAGATTTAATTTTTTAAGTCTCTTTGGGCAAGACAGATGATAGTGGTGGCTGTAGGCCTAATCTCAAATAATCAGTGACATACTTACATCTAGACACTAAAAGTATTAAATTCACTTATTTATGCCCGCGAGGTTGGATTGGGTTGGTTTAACGTCCAACAGCAGCATTATATAGGCTATATTGTGGACGGGCCCCAAGACGGACGTCTGACAATTTTATGTGCTGCCACACACGAGACAGGGCGGGGATACCATGACTCCTGTCTCAGCCGGTCACATTATACTGACACCGACCACACCAGTACGGAACGCAACAGCCAGGATTCGAACTCGGGACCTTTTGCGTCGGAAGCCGAAGTTCTACCCCTGGACCACCGCGCCCTTATGCCAGCGAAGGGAATCTATACCTAACAATGTCTTGCACCATTTCAGTTAAAGTTCATATCCTTAAAATTAATAGGGTTAGCCAACCGCTTTCCTGTTTATTACATTTTATTTTATATAATTACTTTCGAGGTGACATAGAAAACAAGTTATACAAATGTCTCGCCTCCTAGAACAACCTCACATAATGTAGGCCCCTAGATCTATTGTCGTAAAACAAAACTGTCTTTTTTAAATTTACATTTTATAAATCATTTTGAAAGATCTTTCCCTTTGAATATCCACGGTAAAGGTTGTTTGTTTCTATATGTGCAGGTTTGGACATGAAAGAATAATGGGTAGATTAGTGATCGTTCCTGTAGATCTAGACTAGGTGTACCATAATCCGGAACCCTTATCTTTGATAGCACTGTTTGCCCTGCAGGTAACATGACTTTTGTGTAATTATAACAGTTTTTCGTCGCATAATCCCGATAAACAAAATTATATTTAAAACAGAATCTCTCATTCAACAATGTGTAGCTAGAACCTAGGCATACCAAAATGTAGCCTACTATTCACAGTCAAAAGATCTATCACCGTAATCTAGACAGATGACGCAAATAAACATATATAGACCTAGAAATTTGAAAGCTTTTTTTCTTCTTTTTACAGCAAATTTAACAATATCAATGATTGTGATCACCCGTTTCCGATCTAGCTTAGGCCTACGTAGGACTATTAAGTTACCAACACATCAAAAAGCGATTTTAGGATATGGAATGGGGCTCTAGGGAGAAAATCAACAAAATAATTTTTTGAGCACGACTTTTACTGTATTTCTTGTAAGGTATCTTCTATGTCTCTATATAAATCAAAAGAAGCACCAAGACTAAGTCTTGAATAATTGGGATTCTAGAAGGCTTGATAAAATACTAGAACATGAGTAGGCCTACTTCTTTTATTATATATTTGCCCGCTTTATATGCCTTATCATCACAGATCCAGCTCTAGGTTAGCTACTTTCCACGGTGCCCAACCAACGCCTGCTTTTACATTGCACTACATAATAATTATGTGAATCCAACACTAAAGAAATCTTTACTATGCTCGTTAATGGACGAAAGTCATTGGTCTAAAAGAAATCGCCACCTACCTCTTGTAGTAGGCTAATTATTAACATAATTATACTCTTATCATATAATTTACATAGTTTGTTTAAACACCACACAGTCCACCCGTTTCTAATTCTGTGAATCGCACTTTCAAGGGTCTGAATGTTCTAAAAATAGAAATTATAGTCATGTATCTAGAATCTACATCATACTGACAACAAATTAAACGTTTATACACTGTATTGTGAATTATATTCCGAACTATTTCAAGATTTCACAATAACAAGAAGATTGCGCCATACAAAAAGTCTAAGCGTGTTACCTATCACTATTCTGGAGCTAGTAGCACTAACACTTGTAACAGTACCATGCGTATCAGTCAAGTGTCCCCAGTCCAGTCTGTCCACTCCAGTAGAGCTTGCACACTGAGGTCACAAAACGCAGTGCGCAGTGTCCTCGTTCACTATCCCAGCGGCCGGACCTCGCAGGGCTTTCAGCCTATCAGGATGACGCGAGAAACCGCCTCTCTTACCTGATACAGTGATAGGTTGATACACGTAGAGCAATATGCTCCCACGGTCTACTGGTCCAGTCACGAGAATGAGGACACAATGGGAGAGAGAGAGAGAGAGAGAGAGAGAGAGAGAGAGAGAGAGAGAGAGAGAGAGGGGGGTGTGTGTGGGGGGTGGGGGAATATGCGGGAAGGGAGGGTGGAAAAAATGGAATCTAAGGCCTCAGTCTGTGCACAAACCTTTCCACCGCTGGGCACAGACCGCTATCGTCACTCACCCGTAAAGCAAGCATTGATTGCATTAATTAATAATAAATTCATGACTCGTTGAGTTATCAATATGAAAATAAAATCTAGTGGGGGGGCCTCATGTGACAGAATAGGTATCATGATTATTTGGGATATTTCAAGAATGTAGTACAAAGAGCAGCAAAACAAGATAAAAAAACAACAAGAAAAAACAAACAACAAAGAAAGCAACAACAACAGCAACAACAACAACAACAACAACAACAACAACAACAACAACAACGAAAACAACAACAACAAAACGAACATACAGCAACAACCATTTTACGGAGCAGAAAAGTAGGTGAGGGGCAAAGATTGGTGAGAAAGGAATCCACGAACTGAATGCTAGGTGAAATCAGAAACAGGTATATTCCAGCTCCTCAATTTTGAAATTAGATAAGATGAGATAAGATAAGCCTTTATTATCCCATAGGGAAATGTTTCTTGTTCGTACAATAATACATTAATTTGATGCAATATCACAACATCAGTTGTACATGTGTGAGATAAAAAATAATAATAATGGTAATAAAAAAAAGACCACTTAACATTCACATGTAAAATTGTTGAAATTATACTCTGCTGGACATACATAATTCTTTTTAGAAACACATGCCTCTTCACGCATATACAAGAACACACATACCCATACAAGACACTCTAAGTATGGCGTTAAGT
This sequence comes from Elysia chlorotica, assembly GCA_003991915.1. Taxonomy (NCBI): domain Eukaryota; kingdom Metazoa; phylum Mollusca; class Gastropoda; family Plakobranchidae; genus Elysia; species Elysia chlorotica. The sequence continues at coordinate 157,811 of RQTK01000972.1, forward strand.
TGAGTTGGTACAACGTCCAGCGTCAGCACTACATAGGCTATATTGTGGACGGGCCCCAAGACTGACGTCTGACAATTTTATTGGCCACCACACACAAAACAGGGCGGGGATACAGGGGACGAAATTAATTGGAAAAACAAATCTGCCGACCATTATGACCCAAAACCGCGGACCTCCCGACCCGGAGACCAACGACCCACCACTACTCGTGGACAATGTGGTGCTAATTTTATCTTACATTTCGCCTGAAGAGAAGTGTTGCTTGTTTAAACAAACAAACAAAACAACAAAAAAGCAACAACACATGTTTCTAACATGTTCGGTGCATGAGTATATCTATAACATTCTGACTTACGTGATATTTTATTTAAAAAAAAAAACCTGATGGAAAAGAGACCGTTATCATCTGTCGGGTTAGGAAAAGGCTTCGATTCAGCTTGGCAAACCAGCACCAGTATTATTGTTATTGTTGTTGAGATAACTTTTGGTATAAATATGAGTGCTCTTATCGTAAAAGGCTACTGCTATTATAACATTAAATATACTTACTACTACTACTGCTGCTGCTGCTGCTACTACTACTACTACTACTACTACTACTACTACTACTACTACTACAACTACTACTACTACTACTACTACTACTACTACTACTACTACTACTACTACTACTACTATGTGCGAACGATCTACATTGTGTATTTTCATATTATTCTCTCTGTAGCTTCCTCTCTCTATCCCCCTTCCTCTCTCTCTCTCTCTCTCTCTCTCTCTCTCTCTCGATCTCTTCGGCTCTGGGGAAACGACAAGATCTTAGCTCTTCTTGACGGTTGAACGCTTATTACATGTACATGTTTTGTCATAGATCTTAAAAATTTTTTTTTATCACTAATTTGTTGGACGACCGTATCATAGGATGCTATAGGAACTCTCCAATAATAAAAGTAGAAAAAGAAGTAGGCAGGTATAGGTAGGCCCGCTGCCTACCCAAAGTAACCCAATGGTACACCGATACAACAGTTGTGACGATAGGTTAGTTTACACCTAGATTGTCAAAGTTTTTCTCCGGCTGTCAGTCACTTGTCAGTCATTTAGATTACTATAATATGCATCGATCTAGAGTTAGAACTAGATCTATAGATCTAGAGGTCTAGAAATTCTAGATTGGATATAGCTAGATCTAGATCTAGCTAGGAAAAAAAAACAAACATACTGTCTAGGATCCATCTAGAGGTCTAGATCTAGATCTAGATATCCAAGGCTAGTGATTTATATAGGCTTCGGTAGCCTTTTGGGGTTCCTTGAAATAGATCTAGATACAGTTTCACCCTAGTTTCTTTTTTAAATTACAATATAGATTAGATCTGGATCTTTAGATATCTTTATATGCTAACATAGATCTAGGCCTAGGCCTATAATTATAGTATATTTGGATTTCAAACCGTTTGTTAGTCCGTAAAAACTCCTGCATATTAGCCTACATGATTACTGTGTATGATTAGAAATAGATCTGTTTCCCATAAAAAGAGTACATGTGTCCATTGGTATATTAAAATATATTGTTCCTCTAAGTATATAGGTTTGTGAATTGGTTTGCATTCTATGGAATTAAGAAATTCTGCATTTAGCTGCGGGACAGAACATGCCTCAAATTTCTAGAAGCTTGTTGGGCCTGACCTGAATGGAATTAATTTTTAATAAATAAATCTAAGTTCCCTGTGTTTACAACTTCAAACCCATCTTTATCGGTGACAATCAGACTACTTAAGTTCTTTATATCCAGTAGGGGTAGCCTAGACCAGTTACTAGTCTAGTACCATTAGCAGTGTATCTAGGTAGTTTGTGGTAGGTAGTCCTTAGCAAACATGATAGCTGTGGAAATCTAGGATTTAGATATTTGTTCTGAAAAATTATTTCTCTCATTGCTTACACTTACAGACCTGAAGTTGCAGATAGAACTACAAACTTTTTAAACATGACAATCTCTAATTATTTCAAGTGGCCCTCATGGCGATCAGAAAGTTTTAAAATCAGAGGTAACATGACCAAATGTCCTGGCTTAATTTGTGTGCGTTACTTTGCCATCCGGATTTTGTTTGTGATATATCTTGGGCTTGTTGTGTTTGCCCTTTTCAATCGCTGCAATCATTGTGTAGTTACACCACCTGAGAGCTTGATGGACAAATCAAAGGTGAAGGACTGGACAGATAATATGTGCAAACCAGATCTTCAAACGCTTGGTGAGGTTTATAAATTTAACAAGTTTAAAACAGTAAATAAAGTAAATTAGCTTGTTACATTTGAAGCGGCAATTTTTTATCATAAAAATGGAATCAGTACTATTTTTTCTCAAACAATTTCACTGATTTAGGAAAAAATTTATAAAGCCAATCCTGTAATTTTTCCAAAAGTGACAGAGTTGCAAAAGCTCATGCCTATTGACTTCCTTTACACAGACAATACAGATTGATCATACTTTTGATCCATGTGTCAAAGCTATCATCTGTGAACATACGTTTGGATCAGATTTAAAACTAATTGAAAAATGATGAATGCAATCGCATTTATAAATAAATATATCTTATCTTGTTTTTTAATGACTTTGCTAGATCGATCAAACTTTAAACCATTAGTTATTAAAATGACAACACCTAAAAACAGAATTTAAGTCAACCATGACCTTAAATTGAAATTCTTTTTTTTTTTACTTTTTCTTATAATTTTGAGATAGAGGAATATCTTTAAAGAGCAGTTGACCATACATAACAAACTGATCGATTATTTTGATCTCTAGGTGTTCATTATGAAGTTGTTCAAGATCAGGCCGCAACATTTGAGGAAATCAGTGCAGCAAATCCACAAGTGAAAAGTGGGGGCAAGTGGTCCCCAAGCAACTGTAAACCATGGCAGAAGGTTGCTCTCATTCTGTGCTACAGAGACAGAGTGTGGCCTCTACAGCTCTTCCTCCAAAGAATTCATCCTATGCTTCAGGCACAGATGCTAGATTATCAAATTTTTCTGATAGAGCAGGTGAGGAACATTAAAAAAAAAATCTGTGCATTATCAATACTATAGCTACTTTAAAAATGCATGTTATTAAGATAAAAATGAACCCAATAGGTTAGTCATAAAACAAAATTTTTGTTGACATTGTAAGTCAAGAATTAGAATGTTAAAGGTCCCCATAACCCTTTAAGTATCAGTCCCCATTTAAAGTTTTTGGATGGTTGTTTTTGTCTATTTATATTAATCTTTCTTTATCATACTCTAATAAAGACAACTAAAATTGTAACAATGGAATAATGGACTCTCGTACAAGAAACATTACATTTTTGTGTTCTGCTGACTTTACTAATTTTAACAAATTATGTTGTTATAAATATGTTTGTTATCATACTCTCTTCCTAAATTCTTCCTTTGAGTATTGCACTCAAGCTAATTATAATGTTACCAGCTAAGAGAGTAGTCTTGGTATTCCCACACTGGCTTTATGGGACAGCATTTAAAATGTACAGACTTTAACTATGTGATTCATCTTCAATATAGTCCAGTTGCTAACGGTGGACACAAAGAATAAGAAACCAAACCAAGCTTCAGAAGTGTCACTCAATGGTGATAATTTTGAACCTGGCGGCTACATTGTGAATTTAATGAATAAAAAATGCAATCTTTAACCAGATGAGAATCATAAAAAATAGAATTTGTGAAACAGAGAAACATACACGAAAACAAAGCATGAACATTTCTTTTTTGTGTTCTCTCCCTAGTCTGGTACAGGTCTCTTCAACAGAGGCAAACTCTTCAATGTTGGTTATTTAGAGGCCATGAAGCAAGGGCAGTTTGACTGTATTGTCTTCCATGACGTGGATCTGATTCCGGAGGATGATCGTAACCTGTACATGTGCAATGATCATGCTCGTCACTTAGTCACTGCAGCAGATCACCATAGATTCCAGTAAGTTTATAATGAAATTGTGGGTTATTATAAAGGAACACTCAGCAATTTCAATATTTGTTATGTTTTTAGAGCTTTTATTTCATTATTCATGTAATAATTTAATGGTAAATATCAACCCTTTACCCATTCAAATTTCCTTCAATACATTTTCAGCAATAAATGCAATTTGAAAATATCAAATAAGCTGCTATAAAGCTTTATTATTATGGTTTTGTGAAATTGATATGATGCAGACGATGAACTCTTCATTCTGTTTGCCTATTTAGAGACTTGTAGGTTGAAGACGGTGAAAGAAAAGTAACCCTGGCTGTAGAGAAACAGCTTATTATTTGCATAATTGACCAAATTATCAGCAGTTTGTATCATTGTCTTATCATTGAAATAGAAATATATTTTCTGTTTTGAAATCCCCAACATGTAATCATATAATCCTAACATGCATGTATTTATTTAAGAATAAATGTTTGGGTAATCTCACCATATATTCCTTTATAAACAGCCTAAATAAAAAGGCCATTCAATTTATTTGTAAAAAATACATATTCAATTTTATATTTATGTCATTTCTATTTGCCTATTTAAAAGACCTGAAGATGGTAGATGATGCACTGGAGAAGTGAGATTGCCTCTAGTTTACCTCATTAGTACTGATGAACAGATTCTCATGTTTCTTTTGCAAACTTTCATTAAGAACAAAATCAATTCCTCTCTACAGTTTGAGATACTACAACTACGCTGGTGGAGTGGTTGCAGTCAGCTCGCACAATTATAAACGTATCAATGGCTATGCCAACATTTACTGGGGATGGGGAAATGAAGACGATGATTTCTCTTCCAGGTAGTCCATTTCTTCTTCTTTTCGTGTTCTGTTTAATCTTAGTTGAGCTATTTGTGTGTGTGTGTGGTGAGATATATATAGATTTTTTGTTCTTATTGTTTTGATTTACCTATTTATTTTTTATTTTTGTTTTCAAATGGATACAAGGTGTCCCCCCCATTTTTTTCAAAGTATTTAAAAAACACACACACACATTTTTTTCACGCTGTCAAAGTATTTTTTTTTTTTTTTACTGAAAGACGATTTTAATCTGTAGTCTTAACCAAAGACGTTTCGCATGTCTGTTTTTCAAGTAAACCTGAATTGCAACTTATCATTTATTTCAACTTTAGTGTTAAAATTCAAGTGTCATATTTTTATTTCAGTTTTCACTTTGTACTCTCTTGGAATGTTTTCTCACAGAATGACAGCCTCAAATATGTTGTTGACCCGTCCACCAACAGCTATTGGACGGTACCATTCTGTACCCCACATGAAGATTTCTAGATTTTCAAAATCTGGGTAAGATTTAATCAGGAAGGAAGGAAGGAAAAAAAATGTATTCTTGTTTTGGATTATCAATCAGCTGTAAATTCTAAGCTTCTTGTAATTTACCATTCATTCTGAAAGTTATGCAAACTTTTATTATTTTTCTTGTGTTTCGGGGAAACAATACAGTAGTGCTCAAATATAGCGGGACCTTGGAAGTAGCCCCGTTTTTTTTTCTATATAAGCTCTATAACCTGTGCGTTGCTATAACGGGGCAGGGACAGATTCAAACATGGATACAGCGGGAGAGTTTGAACGAGCTGTAGAGTTAGAATAAAGAATGGCATTGTTTTGTTTCCACGCCTTGGCCTAACCACAGCCGCGTGGGATGGGTTCATGGTTTGCACTGCTAAAGTGCGGGACTAGGGGTGGGGAAGGGAAGAGAGGTTTGGGGGATAGGCTGAAAGCAGGCTGATGTCCGCGCATTGTAATGCGTAATGTTACAAATGTATCTTACCAGTCAAGACAGTGCGTGGCTGTGAGACAGAGAGGCACATTCTAGATCTACATGACCATAGGTACTAAGCCTAGCCTAAGTGAAAGCGAAGGATGATTGTCGACGTTAGTACACAAGTTGAACAACGCAAGAAAAAGAATGGCCATACTCGTAATCGATCGATTTGGGGAAAGCGAATGGGGTGAGATGCGTTAGATCTATGTGTGTAGGGACATGGGCTAGGTGGAACTGCGGGCCCTGTATATTGTTCATTTCGTTACGATCCTTGATCTCGAAACACGCATTCATGATTCACTCCTACTTTCTACTAGCTATGTACAAATACAATACAGAAGGCGAATTTTACGGCATTAATTCCTAATTTCTACTAGCTATACAATACAGAACGCAAATCTTACACGCCACTGAAGAAGAAGGTGGCTTCTAACAAAAGGAAATTTTTTCGATTGAAAAAAAGGCTGAAATAATCAACGAAGTTGACAGGAGGAAAAAAACGAAAGCCCAGATTTGCAGAGACTATGAGATTTCATCTGGTACCTTGTACACTTTTTTGAGAGATAAAGAATTGATCCTGTCAGCTATCAACTGAGGACAATTCAAACCAGACCAGTTTCATCAAAAGTGAAAAGTGTATTTAAAAAAAAACAAGAAGCAAACAAACAAAAAACAAAAACGAAAAAAAAAAAAAAAATTTGAAATAATAATAGTAATATAAAACAGTGCCAACGACCCAGTGGTCACGTTTATTTTATTGTTATGCAAGGGAGGTAATTTTGTTGATTTTAGTAATTTTTCGCTAACTTTGCTTTCCTATTGCCGGAGCTTGCCTACAGCAGGACTTTTTTTCTGGGCCGGAAAATCCCGCTGTAGGCATGTTTTACTGTATTATTATCATCTTAAGCTATGTAATCCTTTGCCCTTGATGACATTCTGTAGAGTTTGCTTTGTCAATCGTCCAACTTTAAAAAACTATTTCTATGTAATCATTGCTCTTTATCTTCGTATAGTGTATAATCTCTGACTCTGACACCATTGGTTCTTTTTTTCCAGCAACAGCTTATTTCTTGGTTGGAGACGGCGCTGGAAGTCAGATGGATTGAATGACCCTATAGGCATGGCATACACTGTTTTGGAAATCAAGGAGATGCCTTTGTTTACCCGTGTTCTTGTTGATGTTGGGGGTCCTCCAGACAACATGGATGATATTAGACGCACTCATCCAGAAGATGTCTCTTTATGGTGGTGGGTGTTTCAAATCAAAACATTTTTCAATATAAATGTATCATATGCAGTATAGATTATTGATTTGACCAGATATTTAATCTCTTGAATGAAACCATGACCAAAGTTTCATTGAGTCTGATGTTACATACCAAGTCCACTGTAAAAGATTTCTCCATGGAATATGATAATTAAAAATGCTACTGCTATTTTTCGAATCTTTTAAACATGGTTCTTATTACTGGACGTTTTTTGCTCCCAAATTTGTATAAGATTTTACTTATTTTGTTAGACTTAGAGTATGCCTTCTTATCACTTCATATCAATCTGTATTAAGGAGTCGGTGGGTTGGTTTTTATTTCTTTCCACGTTTTATGCACATCTTGCATTAAAAAATTAAGAAAAGTAAATTCATCTCGTATGCATGTTTGCTCATATACAGAGCTATTGTTCCTCTGTTGGCTATAAGAATTTAATTTTTTTTAAATTTTAGAAGTTTCCTGCAACTAGCTCATATTACACAAATAATTTTATAAAGCAATTGCTTTCAAGAATGTATCTTTTTCTTTCCAGGTTTCTCACCTACTTTTACCCTTAGAGAACAAGAAGTCTCATTTTCCACTTGGTCAGTGAAGTATTCAACATCATCAGCATGGTCATGAGAAATCATTCATCATCCCTTCTGTTATCAGATGATTTTACAAATCACTGTGTACAAAGCAAGATTTGAAAAGTCAATTCAGTGCACCAAACAGCAGCCTGGCCTGACAAAGTTGATATGTACAGGTGCCATTAGCTGTGAATGCCATATTTTGACTTGTACCAATGCAGGGAGTTACTTAAAACATTGAAATTGGAAAATGACACTAAGTGTGAGAGAATAGTCGAGACAAAAAAAAAAATACCGAAAGTGATATTTCCATGTACATACTTTGAAAAAAATCAAGCTATTTTAACTTCATACATTTGTGTCTTGAAATAAAAGATCAGTAAGAATGAGAAATCTGATACTTAGAAATAATCAGTTGATATTTGTGTTTAGAAAGACAGAAAATTTTTGTGTGCATTGAGTTATCTAAGGGAGTGTGTTTTTAAGGGAACAGTGAAAAAAATACCACTCTAAACTAAAATGATATGGTCAAAAGTTAAATTGAACTATTTATTACTTTCTTGTCTTTAATCAGATACTATGACTATTTCCACTTTTGACTCATACTTCTTTATTTTTGTTATTTCACATTCCATGAAGTGCCTGAGATCCTATGATTTTATACTTTTTTACACATTGTCAAAGCTGTTAGATAGTGTAGTTGGTTGTACATAGTTTATATTATTACAAATATTTTGGTTGTGCTATAATTTATACTTCTTCAAGACCTATAGCTCTTACATTGGTTAAGTATGTTTTTTTTGTTATGGACTATGTTTAGGATTTTCAAGGAAACTATTCTATGTCCTTTTGGTCTCTTATCTTAACTTTTTACACACTATTATAAACTTTGTTGTAATGAAGCTTTACAATTTCGTCTTTAAAAAAAAAAAAAGCATTTGGTTGTTTTTTTAATACTCTTTGACAATTATTAGTGTAGGTGTTGAATAAAAAAGAAACTTGATGTGTATTTCACTTTTCTTTTTATAGCGAATTTCTTGTACATAATATTTGTGGTTCCACATGATTTTATTTGTAAAGAGAAAAATACGATAGCATTTTTATTTATTCTTGTTTTGTATTAAAAACATTATTTAATGTTATTTATTCTTTGGATTTCCCCTCTTTTCTTACAGCTGAGAGTGCTTGAAGTTGAAAAAATAAACATGAAGTTGCATTTATACATCTATGTAAAATTATAATTTAATGTTTTAGTGTGCTTAACCTGAGTATTCAATTATGAAACTTCCATTGGCCGTCCTATGTGACCACAACAGCTCTTTTTTCCTGTCGTCCCATCTACTCTATATACAGTCTAATCCTATGTTTTACAATATAGCCATTACTGTTGAGGCGTGCTGTGAAAGCAAACATAAGCCGTTGTTTCACACTAAATCTTTGTTACCATTACTTTTCTGAAGTACAATCCAATGTGTCCTAATATTGTTTTCTTGTTACCTCATTTTTTGTGCTAAATCCATTGCATTGTCTTTTCATACACTTAATTACCAATGTAGTTGAAAGGTCACCTTGACCATTTAAAAGGTTGGTGTTGCAAATTCATATACCGAGTTATTCCTCTGTTTACAAGAATTAACATTTGCAGTAAGCTAAATCTAGGGAACTATAACATTAACAGTTGTTTTTAAGATACCATTTACAGTGGGAATGGAAAATGTTTTTGATACGTTTAAAAGGTACCTTTACCTGTTTTAATTAACATTCAAAATGTGGCTCTTGTAATTGCTGACTAGTCCAAGAGCATGTTCCAGTCAACCTAACATGTTAAGTGGTAGTCACATACTGTTGTTTTATTTTATAAAATCATAGCCATCTTTTCTATTGTATCTAGTTGCCTTGAAATGGTGAGTAGAGAAGATTTCATATGAATTCCATTGATAAGTGCATATAAAAGGGATGTTACAGTTATTGAAGGCTGTCCAATGATTTTTAGCATCATTCTCATCTGATATCTTTAATGAGTTTCCTTTTTCATCTTGGTAAAACAAAAAGGCAAACCATACCATCCTATAAACAAATACAAAACATTTTCATGATATTGTTTTTCCTTGTTACAATTGGTTTTTGCACAAACCCACCTTCAAAACTTTACAATATCTCTTGACCTTCTGCATTAAAAGTTTGGGAGTTGCACCTACTCCAACTATGCTGTATATTTAAATTATATTTAGTGTGAAACTAATGAATATTGGCTGGACAACTTTTAATTCAGGGATCCATGAGTGCAAAAGAAGAAACTCTACGGCTTTTATTTTGAAATTATATGATTTATGTAATACTAGCATGACTTGTTTGAAAAAGAGGAGTGAAAATACAATGTATTTGTGTATTTTGTTACGATTTATTATTGCTGTGATTAACAGATAATAAATTTTTCATTTTTTTTTTCCTTCTTTGTCACTTTGTTATATGTTTGCTTGAAAATGCCATAGTTTTAATCTACCTGTGAACTTTTTTAAAAGCCTGAATTTTTCTGATGGCTTTTAGTCTCATATAAAAGATTAATTGTGAAGTTCCTTGTTCTATGAATTTTTCTGTACTTGTCTTGATATTATGAAAGCAACTCTGCACAAGTGCTACCCTTTAATCCTAACCAACCTTTTTACGCACAATTGTTATGTTTTTACTATTCAGAGAGATAAAGGAGTCACCGTTGCTACTAGTATAATGCATTAACTGTCTAGGACATCATGGGCACAACATAGCCGTTGCCGTACTGACGTGCCGTAAAACAAACTCCTCACTCACTCACCCTGCTCAAGTGCTAAGTTGTGTTCATAATCCAAAGTTACTATTTAGAAGCACCTTCCTTACCTTCAGGCCTAAATTTTGTTTTGTTTTTGGGTTGATTTATAGAATCATTAGCATCATAAATATGAAGATTTTAAATAGGGATTCCCAGTGATTCAATTTAAACTGACTATAGTATGTGTGCGTTAAGTAAAGTAGGCTGGGCCTGCATCAGTATTTAAAGTTTTTGTAATTAGGTAATAAAGAAAATAATGTACTAAATATTTTTACATTTAGACAATACAGAGGGATTTCCCCTTTCCCAAATGTTATAACAATATTAAAATGTACCATGAATCGTTGACATTCATACTTCATTTGCAATCGCCTTCCTAGAGTGAGGATTAACTCATTAATAAAAATGCAGCTGATTTTACTGAAGCAACCACTTTTCAGAAGACAAAAATACTTAAGAACATAACCATGAACAAATGAAATATTTAGAAGGTTTATTTATTGCTTATTAGCGCAAGTTGATTTTGGACTTGCACAGAGGTTTCTAAAATTAGCAAATAACTTATAAACGAGGATTAGATTTGATTTACAACAAAGACTCTCTTATGAGGATTAAGGATATACAAGTTAGAACACACCATACCAAGTTATTGTGTAAACTTGTACGCTTATCTTATTATCTATACATGTCAGGATTCTCAACATGATATAAATATGCCTCATAAGAAGAAAACTAAAACAGAACTGTCTTTCTGCAGGATCAGATCAAATTTGTGTAGAATAACAACTCAAAAGGGTAGATATTTAATTTGTATGAAAACTCATGAGCAATACATGTATAGTCCAAGGAGGTGAGAAACCAGCAAAATGAAAGGTAAAACGCATTAAAAGATTTAGAAGTAAAAAGTGAAACAAAATTGTAGCGGGTTGTCAAAATATTTATTACTACACAGTAGTGACAGGTATCTTTCCCTCAAATCTAAAATAAAATCTATTCTTATGATCGCCTCTGGTGATGTAGATGGTCATTAATTATGAAAGAAAGAGCAATGAAAATAATGAATTTCATAAACTGTAGTAAAAGATATCACAGGAAACTAATACAGTTTGAAATTATGCCATGTACACTTTCTTTAAAGCCCAGTGAGGTTAAAAAAAAAGGATCACTTTTACCTCTGCACTGCAAAGAGGATTTTGTGAAACAAACAGTAAAAAATACAATTTGTAAGCAAACAATAGCAGGTTGAGCAATCATGAAATGAAAAAGTATACAGTCCAATCCATCATGAACAGTGGCAGATGAAGCAGTTTAAAACACTACACATTATGGAACTGCATATAAAGCATTTTTGTTAGTAAGGATAATAACAACATATTTTGTTTAATATTGTTCACAGCCATAAAACAAAAATCAAATAGATAGATAGAATTCAATGACCATCATGGTTTAACAATAGACCAGGATCAGGTTGAACATAGAAAAATTATAAATTTTAAATAAAATACCATTGTGGGTTATTATGTTAAAATGCTGAGAAGGTGGGCCACTTAGCCAGTAGTATCACATTCTATTGACAGCTTAACTATGTAGTGTTTGGTTTAGAACATCCTATTGAAGTAGATCTCCTGAGAATAAAGTCTATATCTCAGTACACAAATTTCAGGTAATTTTAAAAGCATATAACTGAGCAAATTATTTTTCAAGTGTTTGTTCATTTGCTCTGAGTCACAAACGTAGTAGACTACATGCAATCTAGCATTCATGATAGAAAAAACAAATTTACTTCATTTGTGAATGAACAAAACATTTAAGTTGTGCTATTTGACTGAAAAAAAAAGAAGATATACAAAAAATTATACAGCATGCAAGAGTAAAACCCACACACACACACCAAGCATAGGAACTGGATGAAATTTCAATGCTCGAGGTTATCCTTAGAATTAAATTGCATAAAGAAAACAAAAAAAAGAGCCATACTGTAAAAATATGCCTGGGTGTATTAATATCTGGTATCCTGTGTTTGCTCTAAGTCTAACGTCTAAGACAAAAAAAAAGCAGCATTTTCATAGTCATGCACAGTTCAAATCACTTTATCACAGAAAAATCAGATCTATCATTTCTGACTTGGTATAATCAGAGATTATCAGTATAATTGCCATTTAAAAAATCTTTTCAATCCTGGTTGGAGGACTCTGGTGCTTGCCTCTGTTGCGCTGTTGAGCCACGACCTAAAAGGAGCAGAATATATTGTGATGTTATTCAAACTCATCTTTCCTTGATTGTATTGTATTAGTCTCTTAAAATTTTGTAAAACTATAAGACATAATCGTAAAACAATATAGGTAAAAATAGGTTGTTAGAGATATCAAATGGATGTTTTAAATAGCAGACAGATTCAGATGTTATATCCATTAGCAAAGTAGAGACCCCTTAGTCCTATAGGTATTAATGAATGATAATTGGCTGAACTCCCTGTTTATTATGATACAATGCATACATACTACCTAAGCTATATGAAAATGCAAGAGGAGTCCCAAACATTCCATCTAGAAAGTACAATCTTCAGTTCATGGACAACAGTGATGCAAAACATGTAGATGATTCTTAGTTGGTGGAGATTCATAATCATTAGTTACATTACTTCACTTTGAGAATTGTTTAAAAAAAAAACAACAACTTTTGTTTCAGCTTGCAGATAAAATACACCCTCGACTAGATGAACAGAATTATTTTAAAATTTATTGCTGACATGTCCATGGAGTGTTTCCATGACCCACCTTAGATGTTTTAGAAACCTGAACTACCAAGGAGATCTGGAAATTTTGTTTCAACCTTGAATATCAGTATCTCAATGTTATACAAATGTAAATTTGATTAAAAAAGAAACTAGAAAAAAAAAACCCACCACATATGATTGTGCAACAAATAAAAAGTATGAGCTATTGTTTTTGCATATCCAAGAAATTTGTATTAAATGCATTCATTACCATGAAGCAGAGGTATAATTGAAAAAGATGTAAGAAGATTAAATAAAAAACATACCATTGCGAACCTGAGACAGAGAGGCCAGGATGCGAAGCATGAAAGCTGCTGGTACAGTCACTGTATCTCGAGTGACCTCCAGCATGCGCTCATTGCATTTTATTATCTGATGAAATAAAATGAAGGATGATGTAATAAGTAAGGAAATTACGTAGATGGTAAATGAGTAAGGGATAACATAGGAGTTAAAACAGGTAAAAAGCACCCCAAAATCATAAAAGGAGTATACATCAGTGTATAAAAAAAAACATCAAAAGTGACATGGTGCTTGTTTATACATTGAAGGTGGAATTAATCACTCAATAAGAATCAAAACTCACTTCTGCTGATTTCTCTTCATCAAATTGACTGTCTTCTTCTAATGGGCACCATATCTTTACATCATAATCGATACCACTAGATGCCAACACTGAAAAAAAGAGATAGAAATTGGATAATTCAGCACATATTTAGGCACATATTATTCATAATCAATTTTAATGGAAGCAGGGAAAAAATATGTTCCAGACCACATTCAACACACACGTATAACCAATTAAATTTTTTTTTATTACTAAGAACAATAGAAATATTTGAGAAAAAAAAATGAAGATTCAATTCATACATTTTGATGTCCATATTGATCCATATGAGCTTTATTTCATCTTTGCACCAGAGGCATGGGAAAATCAACAATGAACAAAAAACAATTTGGCATGGTTATGTTGTAAAAGATTAATATGTCTAAAACAGTTATTCCTATCACTCATTAGGTATAGTTGACTACACAAACAAGCATGTATAACTTTTCTTTACTGCTGTTTTCTACAAATTAAAATTAATATAAAAAGAAGAAAATGTTCGAAAAATTAGACTCTGCTCACAGATTTTCATGCCACATTACAATATGTTTTTGACTTGTAATAATATGAGCTTCAATTCATATTGGTGGTGAGAGGTAGAAAACTTAACAGTAATAATATAAAAAAAAATTAATCGTGAAAGCATTTTGATGTAGGAACATTAATATTGTCCATACCTGGCGAATAAGGATTTGGCTGAACACAGTTGACCACATGCTTATCAGCATTGAGGTACATAACTAGCCGACCAGTTTGTCTCTCCCAAAACATGATCCTCCCACAGTCAGAGCCCGACATCACATATTCATCACCATAAAAGTTTGCCTCTTTGATCTATTTGTAATATAAAGAACATTCTGAGTATTTTTAAGTGACCTTTCTTTTACTTTACAACCATAAAAAGGCATTATAAAGAAGACAACAAGTAAACAATTAATTCAACTTGAATCACCCCCCCCCCCCAAAAAAAAAAAAAAAATTAAAAAAATCAAGTTGTAAAATTCATCCTGTGCCTAAAAGAAAAGATCACAAAAGCTCCATGTCAATCAATTTATTTATCAGAAAGTTAACACAACTTTTAACAGTTTTTACTTTGGAACTATACCTGATAAAAGCATTCTGGAGTTCCACAAGACATTGATCTATTATTTTATTTAGCATTTCTATTTATATATTCAAATACAACATTCGAATAAACCATCCTTTCAAACGCCCACAACACAAATTCTGATTAGCAAAAAGTAACAAAATAATATGATAATATGATAAATTTTACCACTGTTCGACAATTGCGATGTCCTGAGAATTTCATAAAAACCCTAGGCTGAGGCACATCTTTGATTCTGGCTTGTTCACGAGCCTCTCGTCTCTGACGGAACACTTCTTGGATTTTCTGAGCAGCTTTGCCCAATCGATCTTTATCTTGTTTCGTCCTTGAAAAAAGGTGTATAAAAGAAAATATAAAGTAGAATAGAAAAACCTTTGAATATCCAAATTAATTAGAAATAATGATCGTTGCTGAATAATTTCTATTGTAGTGGTATAAAAGTCTCTTTACAAGTAGTGAAATCAAGGAAATTTCATAGACATCACCAAAGTTAAACATTTTTTAATAACTTTTTTCTTTTGGTTCCTTCATGAACAAAATTGTCTATATTTTATGTGTAAAATATCCACAGATTCATGGCTATAAATTATTGTGCATATGAAAAAAAATCCAACAGCTGAACAGTCTACTAGTTGTTGTGCTCTTTTATAACCTTAACAGAATGAGGTGACCACCTCTAGTTAATTGTGTTGCCTCAACAGTTCAAATCTGCTTTATCAAGAATATTCACCACTGCCCTGACAGCTGAACTCTGTAAGATTTTTATGGCCTCTTGTTCTACATAGATGTGTGATCATGTCAGGCTCCACCATGTCAAATAGTATTTGAATTTTTTACCCCTTTTCTAAATTGTATCAAAGTCTACATTTAAACAATGTGTGTTACATTTTCCTGTATTATTAGTTTGTGTATATAATCTATTACATAACTTTCATTTCATCAATATTTAATAATTAAAAAAGAACCATTGAAAAGTTGTCACATGTTCATAAAAAAAAACACTATAATATGTAGCTATGCAAAAGTGTAAAAAAGAGAAAATTACATGCTGTATTCGGTACCTAAAAAACTACCTGATATTGCTTCTGGCACGTCTTTGCTTTTCAATCTCATCATCGTCTTCATTTTGATCCTCATCATCAGAACCATAAAGCTGAAAATTGCCAGTGGGTGGGAGACTATGACCATGCCGTCTGCGTCTTTCTGCACTCAAATAATAAGATGTGATTCTTCACTTTATTTCACAAGGCTTCTTGTTTTTATGATAGCTTAGGAAAAATCATGAACAACATGTCATTAATTTAAAGTATTATATGGGGCAAACTTCAACTTGTTTAGAGTATGTAATCTGTTAAAATTGTTTTTTTTTTAAATGTATTCCTTCTATGGTTGAAATACAAAAAAACCTGTATTCTTCACAGTTTTTGTAAAAGTTCTTCAAATGATTCAAAACAAGACATTGTTAAATTTGTGTTTCAGTATAAGTCAGAATGGCTTACATGAAAGGGTCCTTTCAAAACAAGGGTGAATTTTAATAATAAGAAAAAAAAACAACTATGATTTTAGTGCTAAGGAAACAATATTTCAGTGACTAAAGTAACCTGTAAATGTGTTGATTTAACTGAAAAGGCACAAGTAAACTTACCACTACCCTTTGATGCAGAGGACACATTTGTTGATCCCATGCCTGATGTACCTGCCTCATCGTTGTCTGGTTGAGCATCACTGGCAACTCTCATCTTACCACTGTTGTAAGAGGAAAATTTTTCTCCTGTGGTAACACCATCTGACTTGGTGCTTGGTTTTTGTTTGCAACTTGACTTCCCAGCTCCTTTTCCTTTTCCTTCAAAGGATTGAGTCTTCCCACAGGATTCACATGGCGAATGGACTACAGAAGACATTTTCACTTTGTAGTCTTGGTTAAAAGATTCACCTGATTCTGCTGCCTCTAAAACCTCACTGTCACTGCTGTTGGTTTTCTCATTGCCAGGTGACAAATAAGTTCCAGGACGCTGTCTTTGAAGACCTAAGCCATGTCCAGCTTGAGCGCACTGACCCAAATTGTGTTCACTTGGAGAAATATCACTGATGGACGATGCTGGAGTGCGAAGTGAGCTACAAGATGAGATGCCACAGATTGTTTGCTGGGAGTTGCAGTCGTTGTAGATGCTCAGTCCATCCTCAGCGATGGCCACTGTTGTGGCAGAGGAATCGCTGGACCACAGTGAGGCCACAGAGACGGAATCAGAGGTGACCACAGAACTGGATGGATTTGAAAGGTGTGGGGAAACAACTCCTGCTTCTTGCTGCAGTGTCTGTATTGGCTTATCCACCGTGTGGTAATTTGAGACTGACTCTAAACCTACATCTGTATTTAATGCTAATGAACTTTCCTCAGTTGAGCCAGAGACGAATGGAGTAATTTTTGAGCTAACAGTCACTTTACAGTCCACCGAAGGACTTTTTTCATTACTTCCACTTTCCTCTGTAAGATAATCCATGCCTTCAAAGTTCGTTTCCCTTGAAGAATGTTCACCCTGCACAATCATTTCTTGAGGGCCATGATGAGATGTTTTATCATTATGTCCAGATGCAGAGCTAATTTTTTCTACATTATTCCCAGAAATCTCAGAGACACAGATTACTGTAGATGGGGTTTCCTCAGAGGATGAACTGCTCACACCAAACTGCTTACTATCACAGTCATCAGGCCTAGTATCAGTCTCTTCATACTCAAGGGTTTCAGGTTCACATGGATTTAAATGCTGAGAATGAACTGTTGCAAAACTTCTATTCCCCACAACACTGTTTTGATCGGATAATTGTAACTGAGTTGATACACCTGAACTTCTGTCTAATAAGGTTTGGTCTGATATTTGCATATTTTCAGATGCTTCTTGCCTTTGTATAATCAATGGTTCTGAAGTTGTAATTGTGGAGTCATTTGTGTTAGTCCTTCCAGAGTTAGTGTCCACAAGGGGATCTGTTGGCAACTCTAAATCCTGAGGTGAGAGATCATGCGACGCCATGCCTTCACTGGAGATGGATGACCCTGTCACATCTCTCTCAGTCCGACTTCCCAAAGCCGTCAAGCCCATAGCGCCAAGTGTGACTGCAGCTGCTGTTTCACTTCCTACCATTCTGCCAGGTTCTTGTTGTTCTGGTGATCCAGATGCCTGATCTATATCAAAAATGATTTTATATGACAATTATAACCAGGAAGAGTTTATGTTTATTTAAAAAATAAAACATTCTGTACAGTTTACACAAATATCATTTTTATTTCCTCCAAATAATATTTATCAGTTATTCAGCAATGGGGCTTTTCTGAAATAGATGATCTGAAGACTAATAATTTCAATTCATTCTATTGACATGAATTATGAAGTTTATTAAAGTTATCATTAACTTATAAATCCTAAAGCATACTACTGCAAAGACCCAATAAAAAAAGTTCACCATAGTTATGCATCCCAGCAGAATTACACGAAGGGAGGAGCAATGTGCTGCTGCTCTATTCAGTAAGCCTCTGAACAGTGCACATGTCACGGTGGAATGACAACGTCAACTTAGGCTAGGATTGCCAATCCTATTTTGTTCATATCTGATCAAGGCTGCATGCAATGCATTATACAATTTAATGAAAGTAGCCCCTAAGCCCATTGTGTGTTCTTTTCACACTTTGGATAATAAATTCACATGTTTGGCTGCTACGTGGATGCACACCTTGTGCCCCACAAACTGAAATATTAAATTACCTATAGGCCCCAGACTATGGCGCTAATTAAGAGCAATGTAAAACCATAAAGATATAACAAGAATGAAATTTCTGAATCGGCACAGTAATAGAAGATTAACATGCAGCAACCTTGATCCCCAGGATGCTCCTGCAGTTCCTCTAGGACTTCATTGCTCTCATTCTCATCTCGCTCGTCTGCCTCTTCTTGATTTCCATGACTGTTGAGCATCCGTGTTAGAAGGTCAGACATGCGCTGCATTATGTTTTGAGCTGAAGAAAAAGAATATTACAAATCCATTCCCTCTATAAAATTGAACATAGAGGCTGAGAGAGAAAATAAGACCATTTAAAAGAAAGTGAACAAAATCCCAATTAACATTCCATATTCATACATTGTTAAAATTATTAAAAAATCTCAGCTTGTTTGAATTTGGGAAGAGATTCCAAAGACATTTTATCAGAAAACTATGCCAAAAAAAAAAAGACCAGCATCAGCTCTTCACTTAATTTGTACCTACCAGGCGTGGTGGTAGGAAATAAAACTTTCAAGACAGATTAGTACAGTAATGCCACAGTGGATGATTAAAATAGAAGTTTTTTCAGAGAAAATGAGGGGGATCTACAAAGCAAAGTCTCAGGTTATACGTAAATTTGAAAATTTAACACAATTTCAAACACATGACATATAATTGTAAATGAGCCAAGACTTTACCCATGTAAAACTGTCATATTCACCTGGTTCCTCCCCTCCGGGCCTTGCGTCAGGACCAGTATCAGACCAGTCTCCTCTCAACCGTAACCGCTTGATAGGCTTAAAGGAGCTTAACTCAGATTCAGAGCCAGCATCAGATGGTGGACTGGAGGCTACAGAGGCGCTTGCCTCCTGGTTCGTAGACACTGCCTGGTGGTCATTTCTACTGGTTGATGCTTGACCTCCAGTTTCTGTAACTTTTATTCCACTTGAAGTACTTTGCTGTGAGAGAGATTCAACAGACAAATTATGTAATACAAGCCAATAAATTAAATACCAGGTTTGAAACTAGATCTTAATCTGCCCTCCTTTTCACTTTTTCTGGAATGTACAATGGCTGATCCCTTGATTGTGACTTGCAGGCCCATTCTGATCTAGTTGCCTTAGAACCTTTAAATAGTTTAATACATGATTTTCTTGTTTCCCAATGGGTGGATTCTTAGATGGAAATCATTGTATAAACTTTATCAGTATATTCTTTGTTTCATTATGGGTAGTTATATTACCACTCCAATGGTTTCCACACATCTGATCCTGAAATATGTACCAAGCCATCTGTCACTTGGTGGGCAATATTAATTGAGAAATATTCGTTTCTATTGAATCTCTATTAAATGACAAAAATGTAATAATATTTTTTAGAGCTGCTGCTTGACTGTACCTGTGTTGCAACTTGAGATGCAGCTGAGAAACTCATTTTCTGACGAATATCATATGTGTTAAAAAGGTAGATGTTTTCTGAGCTATAGTTGACCAGCAAGTCATGGGAGCCTGGTCTGTAGTTGAGGGATGTGACTCGATAACTGCGCTGCCGTCCACCATTGGAGCTACTACTTTGGCTCAATGAAGCCATCGGAGGGGAAAACTTGAAGATCAGGCTCTCATTCATAGCTGGATGATTCAAATTATTAAAGAAAAAGTGCGTTACAAATTATATGACAGCTTCATGAATGTGTGCAACTTACAACAGATTGAACAGTTAAAAAAAAAAATCTTTAAAAAATCCAACAAAAGTCATTAAAAAAAAAAACGACTTCTCCTTATTGAGGTAGACATTTTCTTTTGAAAATGATTGTCAAGAAAGGTAAATAGGTTCATCTCTTCACAATTCCAATTTAAACTGTCAATATTTCAATTAAAAAAACAAATTAACATGTCCTTGAAAGAAAGATTTTGTCTCTTTTTACGTAAGACAGAATCCAAAGAACCAAAACTCAATTACTTTAACGAGGAAATGTAGACTAAAACATAATGATATAGGTTGCTTAATATTATCTTATTTGAAAATTACCATGAGTATCTTGAGATTTGAGCATACGTCTATCAAAGAGCCTGACTATGCCGTCCGAAGTTGAAACAGCTAACTGATAAGGGATAACAGGATCTACTGCCATTGATGTGACAGCATTGCCTAATAGGATCAAAACATCCTGAGGAATAAAAATCACATGCACATACACACAAATAAATGATAAGAATGTTATTTGGTCTACTGAAATTTGGCTATACTATATCGATAAATAAAAAAAAAAACAATTTAATAATTCTAGCCTACATTTCCAGACTTAAAATTATTGAAAATGAGATTGATCAATAAACATAATGCCCCAATTTGAAGGAAGGAAAAATACTAATTAAAATTGAACAAAATAAGGAGGACAAAATCATTCTATGTTATGTTCATCCTTCTAGATTCTTCATCTAATAATGCTTTATAGTTTTATATTCTTGAACTAACCTCTTCACAGTTGAACTTTGAGCAGCTCGTTTTCATCCTCAGGTCAAAGAAGCGCACAGTGCCATCATCTCCGCATGACAAAAATGTTGATGCTTCATTAGGTACCACCAAAAGCTGTAAGATTACTCTTTATTAATCTACCTCAAGTAACAAAAACAAACTTCGCATTGCAAATGTTTCTAAAATTTTGCTGGATAATAATTCCAAAATAGCATAATAAAATTCACTAAAAATTTGCAACAAAATAAAATTAGGCAGGAGATTCCCAGTAATTTTAAAGTAATTCACATATGTATATCCTATACAGCTTTGGACATATTTAGAAAAAATTCATTTCAAAATATTTTATTGATTTATTATTATGGTTGTGCAGTATAATTATCTTGAGCATATCTAAATGATTAAATAAAACAATATCATGTCAGTATGAATGTGAATATCTGTTTCAAAATGATCAAAACAAATTAAGACGATACCTTGTAAGCGGAACCAAAATGGGAGTCAAAGCGATTTTTCCCATATGTGTCTTCCCGTTCAATATCTGTGAAGAAAATTTCCCCAGATCCAGAGCAACTCACAACCTTCAGAGAAGAATAGAGAAAACAACACCAGGTGTGACATTTGTATCTATTCTATGAGACTTATCCAATAAGTAATGCGAAACATGTGAAATAAAAAGTTTTATCTGGAACTGACACAACACCGCTGCCTGCCTGTGCTGGTTTAGTTTTCGCCCGGCCTATCCCTCGTCAGCCATTGTGGTCGTTGCCCCTCTGTGAACTTGGACCCAGTTCACTTGCTAGTGCTAAATTCAACCTTCTTGTGTTTATGTATTTCAATTAGGTTTTTATTAAAAACCGAGTCACTTTTAGATGTATAATAAAAAATAAAACCTATTAATCTAAGAGGAATATTTCCTGATGCATAGGAATTTAAAAATATGTTAAATAAAGTTTATTTACTACTGCAATGTTGTTTTAAAGTAGTGGGATTTATTAGGTCACCGTGACACAGGTAAATTGAGGCCGTAGAAAATGATCAATAAGTCAACAGTAAGACCCACAAAATTTTTATAATAAAATAAAATACAAAAATCAAATTTTCTACTTTATAACCTGTACTTATTTTGTTTGCGTCACCACGTGTTTGTTTGTATATCCAGATCGATCTGCCTAAAGTCGGTTATTTCAAAACTTCTGTACGATCTAATCCAAATCTAAGGACCAATATTCACAGTAATGAGCACAATAAGCTCGACTGTGACATTAGCAATGGTCAAAATAATCCATCTAATGGTTCATCAAAGTTCATACACGCCATCATTTTTGCAATGTGAACTACCTTCACACAGTCCTTTCTCTCTTCTGTCTACCTTTCTGTATGTCTGTTTGTTCTTCTGTCTCTCTTCTCTCTCTCTCCCTCCCTCCCCAACCCCCTCTCTATCTCTCTCACTCTGTGTCTGTCTGTCTGTCTGTCTCTCTCTATCTCAAAACAGTCATTTTTTCTTTTTTTGTTGTTGTATTGATTGGGATAAGTGACTGTAATTGTTTAGACGTTTGAAGCAAGTGAGACTTCATTGTGCTTTCTAATAGACATGCTTCATATTTCATTGCGGGCATTCTTATTTGTAATTTTCCTTTTGTAGAATGTAATTATTCTCCTCCCTGTTCCCCTATAAGCCTAACCAAAATCTATGTGTCTTAATGAACAAAATGCTAAAAAATCTGATGTTTTGGGAGAATTTTGTATGGAAAGTGTTGCGGTGAATTCCAAGTATTGAATCATTGTCTGCTCTATTAATATTATCTTGGTAAAGGAGAAAAGAAAAAAAAAACTACTAGTGACGCAAAATTGCTATTTTCATGCATTTGTTATCAAACCTTACGCAAAGTAATGGCACAACGTTTGATAAAATTCCGGGTCATACCTGGAAAGTAAATCAATAATTCAGAGTTCAATAACAAAAGGCACAAAAAAAAAATATCATTGGTACATACCAAAGAAAGAAGCGCGTAAAAGCACAGTATAAGAGGCAATCAAAACAACGTTTTGTGAGTCTTATGCAACAGAAAAACATCTTTTAAGTGATACTAAACTTGACATTGCTTAAAGATTGAAGTTAGGTAACTAATTAATCGGAATGTGTGCCCTTTCCAAACATTTTTCCATGTACAAGGCTGCACCAGCGATTCCTAGGCACACTCCCTGATAACAACGACCTCACCTGTCAGATCATATTACCTTCAGGTGATTAATCTTGCCCGCCTCATTGAGTGCTTAATGTAAATCGTCTCCTAAACAAAAAGGCAGTTCTTGACCGTCACCTTAATTAAACTCCTGCTGCAGGATTGAAGCAAACAGCTGAGCCAAATATGCACAAAAGATGAACCAACCTCTTAGCTATTTATCAATAAAGTTTCCTTGGCGATAGATGCATTTCCACTGCAGTAGTGGAAGAGAATATATACCCATGTTATAAAATTATATTGTTTTCGAATAACCCATAAATATTATATAAGAAATTTGTCATCAAGTGAAATATACGAGGCAGTTTCAAAATAATTAAACAGCATAAATTTGATCCATGTCAAAATTTCATTTAAATTGGGCAAATAATATACAGTGTTGACGATGGATGACGCGGGGTCATGTGTACAGCACTTGTGTACGGAGTGCAATGCTCCATGCTAGCGAGACATGGCCCTTGACCAAGCCAAACTTTCAACGCCTGCAGAGAAACGACAGGGCAATGATAAGACAGATCTGCAATGTGAAGCCAGAAGATGTGGCCACCACCAGATCAAATGAGCTATTGACGCTTCTTGGCCTTGAGGACCTGAACCTCATTCTGAAGGAGAGAAGACTCCGGTGGTATGGCCACGTGGAACGGTCAAGCGGAGCTATCAAGACAGCATTGGACATGCAAGTAACAGGAAGTCGTGGAAAAGGGAGACCCAGAATGACATGGAAGCAGGTGACAGAGAGGGATCGGAAAGACTGGAAACTCTCAACAACTGACCCTCATGACAGAAACACCTGGAGATCTGGTGTGAGATCAGCCATGCGTGCAGCAAGCCAGCTACCTGGAAGGGGGTCCACTGATGTGGATGTTGCCCCAGTACCTGCACGTTAATCAAAATAGCGATGATGATGATGAGTGTTCAGGAAAGCTAATTTTACTTATGATAAATTACAGGAAGAAAATGTCTTTCTTCTGAAATTTACAAACAAAAGCCTATTAGAAAAGCAAGCAAAGAATATAAAAATCAATAGCATTTTTGTTCTATTTCAACATCACATTCAATAAAAAAAAATGTGCAAGTTGTCTCACAGTACATGTTAAAATTCAATTCCATAATTGCTGCTCACTTTTTGTGAATAAGAGCTAAACATTCTTACAAAGATTTTGAAATATATAACCATATACTCACTTGTTTGTCCATTGAACAGGGCATAAATTTAGCGCTGAATATATTGGATCTATGACCAGATCTGAATTTGGTAATATTCTGAAAGCAGAAGATAAAATACTTGGTAAGTTTAAGAATCAAACAACCAAATCCATTAAGGTTAACATGTGATCTCCTCCAGAAACCCACTCTGAAACATAATTTTTTTTCTATTCACTTGTATAAGAACCCCGCTCTTGATATTGAGAAATTCACTTCTTGGTTAAAGGTAACTGTCAGTCTAAAGGAAGAAATAGTTTAAGAAACGTCAATAAAAAGACACATACACTCCATATATAAAACAAAACTGCAAATCATTTGTATCTGTGTAATGAAGGACATGATAATTTCAATGATACCTCTCGACTAAAACATATGATACATTAGTTGCATCACTATTATATATTATGCTTAAAAAAAACAAAAAAACACTTAAACCTCACACGGGTGACTTTCAAATATGAGCTGATTCTATACCTTTCCAGAAAATGGATCTGTAATACCAAGGTGTTGATCATCTGATCCAGATAAAATAAGTGTACCTTTCTCATTCCAGCATATTGTGTTAACCTGGTGCAGATAAAAAAATGCTGTGTCTTAAAGATCATTTCTGATTTCAACAAATTTCAAATTACAACAAAATAGCTGTAGATGAAAATATCTTTGTATTATTTCCTACTATAATGCCTCCTAGGTTCCATTGAGGATCTCAAGACTCATGCCTAATATTTATTTACATGCTGCCCCAGAAAGATAGACACAGCATACTCAGAATTATGCAAATAATATTCATTATCTCAAAATTAAGCTCAGCAAGTCAGGAAGGATGGCTCAAGACAGAGAGCTCTTCAGGCAGATTATACAGGGGGCTTCGTCAAACAAGCTAGGATGATGGTGATAAAAATTAACAACAAAATAGACATATATATTCTTAGATAATTATTTTGTCAAAGAATATTGTAATTTACATTTAAGATGTTCATAAAAAAAGCATATATTTCAGTGCAAACTTCTTTGAAAGAATGAAATCATAAAGTGACTTACACATCCGTTGTGAACACATAACTTTTTGTCAAGTTTCATTCGCTGCAGGAAGTACAAACCTGGAAAACAAATGATACTTAAAAATTTTAAAGGAATTAAAGATAATTGGAAGGCTCTTGTAAGAAATTTACAAATTATATATGTCATTTGTATGATCTAATTACTGTAAAATCTCACAAAAGTTGCACCGTTTATTATTTAATAACAAAGTGATTGATCAGATATACATGTGGGAAAAGGAGGAAAGGAGAGAGGGAGAGAGAGAGAGAGAGAGAGAGAGAGAGAGAGAGAGAGAGAGAGAGAGAGAGAGAGAGAGAGAGAGAGAGAGAGAGAGAAATTGAGGAAGTACATTGTTGTCTCTGTCTAGCCCCTACAAGAAATCACTTGGTTTAAGACTACACTATCTCTCTGTGTAACAATATTTTTACTTTTCATAAACACACACACACATGTACGCACGCACACACACATCATGTCCAAGATACAGTTCCTTCATAAATAGTTTACTGTTTCTATAACAATCTAGGATAATCAGCAGTTGTATGGGTGTGCTACAGGAGAGAAAAACAGAGGCATGAAGGAAAAAAAAAAGTGCTAAATAGAAGGCACAGGAATTGCAGTAGCAGATAAAAGACAACACTCTGCTGCTTCAACTCAAGAGGCCACAGATAAGTCAAATAATTTAACAAAGAGAACTTATAAAACAGCTACAGCATATCCATGTCCTTTAAACTGAGAATCATACATGTGTATAGCAATCCCCATACAGAGTACACTGGACTTTAAGACCGTTGCTTTTACTCGTTGATTTATCCCTTTTCTGCTCACGCATTACCATGACTGCACAGAATTACTAATATAGTGAGGCCGTCTATCTTAGCCAATTAATGCCCTAGATTAGCGGGCAGGACAAAAACAGTTTGTATATTAGGTAGAGATCATATTTGCTAACATAGGATTTCTCAGGAAACCTATATATAACTATCTAATGATTAGATAAGATAGAATAGATTATTAACTGATCACAACCAAGTCTGACTAAGAACCTATTTTTCTTATCTTCTGAGGGACAGGTTCTTAGACAGACAAAAAGTAATTGCGATTGTATTTAAATTTTAATCAATCTAAGTTACAAAAGGTGTTAAACATATATATATTTTTTTACCTGTTGTAGCTCTAATCATATCATGGGTATTAGTGCCTTGAATATCACGCCGTCCAATGAGATTGAACATTTTTTCAGCTTTATAAATAAGATAAATCTGATCTTGCTAATAAATGTTTGGATTTCAAAACCGTCTCAACTCGTTGGTTCTTCAAACGTCTGGCTCAGTTGTTGAGAGGATTTTAATATATATTTTCTGTATATATTTTTAGACCTACACGGATTAGATTTTAACAGTAATAAAAGTGACATTTAAATTAGATTTTAACCTAAATACTGTTTCTGATCAATTCATCCTATAGATTTAGATCTGTATCACCAGACTAAATCTATATGATCTAAATTCTAGAAGATCAAGGAGTAAGCTTTCTATGTCGACTTCCATTTGTGGACGAAATTTATGCTCAAATCTGCAAAACAAAACTTTTAGTCAAATGATCTTTAGGCGCCTATCTTTATATAGAGGATATTTGTTTCAGTTCTTGATCTAAATCTAGGCGTCAATCTTGAACAAATTAATAATAACAAATTAATTTAGGCCTAACTGGATTCTGTGGTCAAGGGATTGTTTTGGTTTACACTTCAAAACATTAGAGTCATTCCCCTTGATGCATGATTGAATGCAGTTTGTTCATTTTAATTCATACTCGTATTTTATGAATATTAGAGTCTAGTTATTGTTTGTCTCTACAAATTCCTGTTTCTTATAGCACAAATGATTCATAAAAATAGTAAAATATTTTGAGCAATAAAAATAAACTTAAAATGAAATAAAAAGGACCACCAAGTAAAAGATAACATCTTTATCGAGACCTGACCAAAAATGTTTACAGAGTCCTGGCATGTCTCGGGTTTCCAGATGTAAACTTCCGGTACTTGTTTGTGGAAAGCAGCAGTCTAAAACATTAAAGTTTCAACAATTCAAGTCCTGCCTATGCCGAAGGAGCCTCTTTAAATATTTTATTTTGCTTTAAATCATACATATATATTTATATCTATTTGCTAACAGCTACGAAAATGACTGTCGAATTGAGGATAATGACATTAAATTGCTGGTATGTAATAGATATAGTTATTTCGTCCAGTCATGGTAATGGTTTATTTTTCTGAACCCTGTCTATCTATCTTGGGAGACCATGATCGTGATCCTTCTAGAGTCTAGACTCCACTCTAGGTAGACCACGATGCAGTTAGTGAGTGAGTTTTTTTTACGGCATGTCAGCACAGTAAAGGCTATTTTGTGCCCATGATGTCCTAAGACAGTAAATACATTAGGTTATTAATAGCAACGGTGACTTCTTCATCTCTCTGAGTGGTAAAAGCATACAAATTGTGCATAAAAAGGTTGGTTGAAAGTAAAGGGTATATAAGGTTTAAAAGATCCATCTGTAGGATGATAACAGTTAAATTTTATTATACACACTAATGTCCTTCACATACCCCAGTAGGCGCTGAAAACTATGCTCTCTAATGGTTTATAAGCAAGGTTCATATTTCTCTCTTGGTGAAAAAGTAGAGAATCGACTAGAATACATGTGACTTTTGATTAATTGACAGATGCTGGTATGACACTGTGGAGACTCTTCACCTCTCAGTTGGAAGGCGTGGGTAAGATGGGAATGTTCCAGTCTGACTCGATCGAGTGGGCCTACCCCCTGGTCTCGTCTACTACTCCACCAAGTGATCTAATTGTGGTTGAACAAAGTGTAGTTTGTTGTTTGTCAGGTTACTGCATGCCATTTTGTGCATCGCAGGTACAATTTCTTACCAGAGACAGTGCTCGCCTGTCTGTGGTGAGCTATCATATGTAATGTTTTGGTTCTCATCTTCTCGATCAAAATCTACTCTTCTTTAAATATTTTTTTTCATTTTCAGGGGCCTTCCATTTCCAGTGATTTGTAAAAATCGACAAGAAAGAATGCAAGCAATTGGAGATTATCTGCGCAAATCAAGCTTTGATATCATAGTTCTTGAAGAGGTTGAGTATGGATTTATTTTACTAGTTAGTTGGTGAGGTCACAATAATTAGTATTATTAGCAAGGAATCCATAAAAACATAATCAACTTTTTAAAACTGTTTTTTTCAAAGCTGAAGTCTATTTAAAAATAATTGTTATGTGAAAAGTATGTGTTCTCTTATT
Source organism: Elysia chlorotica (assembly GCA_003991915.1). Taxonomy (NCBI): domain Eukaryota; kingdom Metazoa; phylum Mollusca; class Gastropoda; family Plakobranchidae; genus Elysia; species Elysia chlorotica. The sequence goes on from RQTK01000972.1 coordinate 186,747, forward strand.
GGTGTATTGAAAAAAATATAGCTAATATGTAAAGGAAAATGCAATCTATAGTTTCCTATATTCTTAACACATTTATTTTTCTTCAGATATGGGTGAAGTCTGATTTTCATATGCTGCGGGAAAAACTGAAAAAAAAGATGCCCTTCTCTCATTATTTTTACAGGTAATGGCAGGTATTTGTTTTCTTTGAGTTTGATTTAAAAAACGTGTTTTCTGTTCTATCTACCGATTGAAAAAATCTAGTCATGACTCTTAAGTTTTAGTTAACCAAAGCCAGTTGAAAGTTATATATGTACTGGTTTATTGATCTAGGAACTGCATTTGTTGATATGTTGATAAATGTAAACTTAAGTTAAGCATGATCAGATGGTATCTGAGGAAGTTGAAAATCCTTCAAACTCATATATTTCTCTACCAATTATTTATTTTCCTTTTGGCTACCATTATATTTTGTTTAAGTTTCATGTTATTACACTCATTGATTGATCTGCCCCAAAGAAAATTGTTTGATTAGAAATCTTGACCGTTTTTTCTTTGTTAAAGACACTGCTGTCATGTTTAAATGATTGGAAAATTCATTGTATTATGACCATGCACTATAAACCAGTAGCTGCACTCATTATCTGTTCAACAAACTATTGCTATCCTCTGTCTGACTTAACAGTAGAAAGGGACACTTTGGATCTTGAACAAGAAGGACTCTTCTCTTAACTTCACCTCTTTGCCCAGTCCAGTGTTTCCTTAGGTGTTGAATGTTAGAGACCTCCAATCTTTAGTTTTAAACCTTGCTGGCTAGTAATTTTTCCTCATCTATATGAGATTATTGTGGTGTCCATAGATCAGGAAAATAATCAAGGGACATAAATCGTTTATATATAAAAAAAAGCTTTTGATTTATAGATATTGAAAATGTGACACAGGTAGAACATTCAGGAAACCCTGATGATTGTCATTTTTATTTATTTATTTTATTATTATTTTTATTATTATTATTATTATTATTATTATTATTATTATTATTGTTATTATATTTATAAATTTTGAAACAATTCAATCAAAGAATAATATTAATTATACACTATACAATTTTTTTTTTGTTTCTTTCTCAAACCACATTTTTTCTGTCAGTGGTGCGATAGGAAGTGGTATCTGTGTTTTCTCCAAGTTCCTCATCACAGAAACAATGTACTACTGCTTTCATCTGAATGGTCACCCGCATAAAATATTTCATGGAGATTGGTTTGGAGGAAAAGGTGTTGGCATGTGCAGTCTTCTCATCGATGGTCTCGATATTAACCTGTATTGTACTCATGTAAGTAGAAAAATGTTAGTTGGGATTTAAGGGAAACCAGTGACTATTGTAAGATGGGCAACTTTGTTATGTCTTTTATGACTGCAAGTATGTATTTCTAGGATGACACCGCTTTCATCGCATTGCAATAAACTGGCATTGTGTCTTTTACATATCATAGAATAGACTTTCTAATGTAGTAAGTCTACATGATAGTCTGCAAGATACCTGGTCTGGTTGTG
>RQTK01000973.1:0-62975 GCA_003991915.1 Elysia chlorotica
TATTACCTTTTCTATATTTTCTTGAAATATTGAAATTAAATCATAAAGCCAGTTTTCTGGTAGTGAACTTTATATAAGATTATAGACATAGAAAAAGAGTTACCTTTCACAATTGAATACATAAGTCAATTTAAATTTGTAATGCAAGAAGCACTTGAGACAGGAAGCAAATACAGTTGTTTTTTTTTAAAACAAAAAGATAGCTCTGAGGCCTAAACCCAAACACAAAAACATTTAAATGAAGAGAAATCTATGAAAGACACCAACCTGCAGTAGCTCAAACTCTGTGTCATAAGAGAGAACCTTTGATCCAACTACAGGTGCACAAGATTTAAGGGTGAAGACATTGCGGATGAATGGATCTGAATCTCCTTGTCGTATAACCATGTTAGCAATTTGGATCACAGGGTCTGTGTTCGGCTCAGGGAAAATACCTGGAGTGAATTTAAAAATAAAAAGAGAAGATTCAAAACTTGATCAGAGTGAGTTTTAAGTGAGTTAAAAGTAAATTTGCGCCTATTTTTCAAAACAATACTACAGTTCAACATTCAAGAAAGATACAAACTCTATTCCCACATATTTAACTTAATTGAGTGGCATTGATAAATTAACAGTGAAATAAGAAGATTTTAAAAAAAGCAGCATTGGTCATAAGTAGATTAATATATTATCTGTTAAGGGCCTTTTTTAATCATCTTCAATCTTATTTTGACTCTTATTATGATTGAGCAAATAATTACATGCCTATCATGTTTCTCATAAATATTTTTCTCTCATATATAGTGCAAGTTGGGTAAAAACTTCTTAATTAGTTGACACTTTGTTATTATCATTGGCTCAAGATTAATACAACTGTAGAGGTTATTTTAGGAATTTACAAACCAACCCTTTTTCCATCAGACGCACACATGTTCTGAACAGTGATATGCTTTTCTGCTAGCACGTCTGTGCATTAAAAACTGAAAAACTTCCATTTTGAAATAATAAAATATCAAAGCCTTGAATCATGCGATGATACACAACAGAAACACATTTAGTTGCAAGTTTATCATGATTATCATCTCGCCTGCAAACAGACACACTTCAACTTAAAAATAAGTTACATTTAGATGAATTTCGTTCAACAGCACAAGACAGACAAAAATGGAAACAACTTACAACTAAAATACAAGAAGCTGCCGAGGCGTCCCGGACGGAGAACCAGGATGCGAAAGGCGATTAATGAATGAATGAATTATCATGATTGTTATACCTCTTCTTCCAGCGCACTCAATGTCAAAGCTGAGAATCCTGAACGGAGCCACCTTGGACCACTCTCCCTCGGCCGGATGGGATATAAAGTCCTCCCAGGAAATGTCGACTTCCAGCTGGCATCGAGAAACCATGGAGAGACTACTGGAACTTGAGGAAGTCTGCCCACTGTGTTGCGAGCTGGGTCGCACATAGTACTTGCCAGGCGGGAGTTCAATCCAATTACAGCCAACAACGTCTGTATCTGCCATGAACCTGAAATGCATCAAGAATCAAGTCTATAATTTTTTTTAAATGCTGATTAAAATAGCCATAGAAAAGAGGCACGACAAAACTTTTGAAAAACCCATGTGTCATCAAACTTGTCTCCCCCTCCCCTCCCCCCAAACAAAAAAACAACAACAAACCATGAGCAACCCTTAATAAAGCCAGAAGAATTCTTTTGTATTACCTTCACCTCTTTGACTACCCTACCATCAATTACATGCTTTAAATATAGCTTGATTTATTATAGATTTTAAAAGTTATCAAAATTATCTCTATAATTCGATTAAAAAAAAACAAAAACAAGTACCAACATAAGCATAAATTGAATTGAAAGGAACCTCTCCTCTTAAAACTGGATTGCACTCTTAAGAAACTTTTTTTTAATTAGTAGAGTTCTGCTAATCTTCCAAAGTAATAAATCTCATACAAGTATAAAAGTATATAAGAAAAAAAAAATCCTAAAATGAACTGTCAAAAACTTTGGGATAAAGAATGAAAACAAATTTAATTATCATCAAATATTTTTACCAATTTTCACCAGATTGAAAAGCAGTATAAAAGGAGATTTAAATTGCAAATATAATTATCATCAAATATCTTTTATATGACAACACCATTGTAAACAATTTTCACCAGATTGAAAAGCAGCATCATAGAAGATTTAAATTACAAATACAATATTATCATCAAATATCTTTTATATGACAAAAGCATTTTAACCAATTTTCGCCAGATTGAAAAGCAGCATGCTGAACATTTGCTCCAACGTTTGAGCTAACCTTACATAGAAATGATTAATTAATGCCCTGTACCTGATTTCAAAGTCAATGTTGCTCTCATATGACTGGAAACCAAACTGCGAATAGCCAGGGCAAACAAAGCCTTGCTCCAGCATTCTCTTGGCTGGGGCAATGAGTCTTGGCAATGCCACTGTTATCTTTAAGAAAGGCACTTTTCTGTTTCCATGATAACCATAGATACCTGTAAAGGTAAAAATTAATTATTAAATATTAATTTCCTTTCTTTTTTTGTTTGTGTACTATACCAAAAAACAGTGAATGTTTTTGAGATACTAAAAGATAACCACCATGAAAAGATAGAAAAATAGAAACTGCAATGCTGAAACAGCAAGGTTAGTTTTATATGTATTTAAATTATGCAGTAGGAAAGTTGAAGAAATTTTAATGCATGACTAAAACATACTTAAGTGAGAGAAATTTTTTCAAAACTTAATATTATTTCAAGCAAATCGGGCACATATCAATATGATTATTATTTACATACTCTCCCTCATCACATAGTCCACAGCTAAAATCGCATCAACAATCCCTTCACGATTGGAGCGCAGATCTTTTTTCACAACTGTTTCCAAAGCATTCTATAGAAATTTAGGATGGAAAAATACAATAAATGAAAGAACAAAAATAAAACAAAAAACATAAAAAGAATTGCAAAATTGACATAATTTATTTGATGACAATTACAGTGGAAGAATAATCATTTCAAACTTAAAAAACAAAGAATACTTGCTTTTTGACCATAACATTTTTGTTTACTTATAACAGAAGGCAAAATGTGTTACAGAGCAAGGTCTATCAAACGTTTGATAAAAAGTAGCTCTACCTTTGAACGTGATCATATAATGCTTTACCCAATTTGAAATATGTACCCTAAAATATTACAAATGTTTGTTTCATCTTGATAAATCACATACTGAAAAGCTAATATGAGCTATGAGCTGTCATACTTGGATAGTGAAGCACATTTATAGAGAAATGACAACCGAAAAGCAGATTTCTTCACTTTTCAGATGCCTTCATTGCTTTGGCATCTAACCATTTCAACTACATGTTTTTATAAAGCAGCTTCAGAATAAAGAGACAAGGTATTTCAGCAGTCAGAAAAAAGCAAGGTTGTTTGAGATATGTGACTGTTAGTTCTTTTGAACAATAAAATCTAAGATATCAACCTCACAAACAAATTTCACTGCTTTTTTATTTGGAAGAAGAAATTCATAATTTCCGAGAACAAACCTTAAACCTTTCACAGTCTTCTCGTTTGAAGCCGGGCTGAGCAGGAACAAAAAAGTATGGAGTGAAACCATGAATGTGGGCCATCACACTGTTTCCTTCCATAGTAACTCCAGACATCCGCACTATTGGGGTTGGCCCTTTTGTGGCACCAGGCATACCTTGTAGATGAGTGCCTAGTAAATGGATTTTAGATAGATAATTTACATATTTTTGGAAAACACCAAGTAAGACACTCTAAGATCATTATGAGCAAAAATTTGAAGTAAACCACTTAAGAAGACTGCAGCCCATGTTTTTAATATGATAAAGTTTCACTCTATGCATAACACGCACAAATGAAAATGAATATGACGGAAAAATGACATAAAAGTAATGGAAAGAAATGGTAGAGTTTTGCACAACTGCATTGCTAAATAACAAGGTTATGAACATCATGAAAATGGAACGAAACTTAAACATAAACTAAAATTACAAGTTTCTCTTACCAAATTTCTATGAGACGAACTATACTTAATAGCAATACAGTAAACCTTTTGCTGTAAACAAAACTACTTGATGCCAATCATGGCTTGAGGGAAAAGTGTTATAAGTTCTTTAGGTACAAGACAGATTGTTGGTGGTCTAATTTTAAACTAGATTAATTTTTTAGTGCCTGGCATGCAACTATTTAAACTTAAAAAAAAAATTATGGTTCCTTGGATCCAAATGGGTATGAGATTAGTTTGTAGGATCAAAGGTACTTTACTAAAGACAAAGAAGAGGAAAAATCAGGTAATCTCTCCCTTGAATCAAGAGTGTCTTTTGAGTCAGAGTTCGTTGTACTCGAGTTGTACTGTATATTTATTTTCATTAAAAAGTCATAAACTACAAATACAATGGCAGTTTGCATTAGATACATTTCACCAAAGTTCCAATTTTTTTTTTAATATAATTTTCAACCTATGATCAGAGTAAAAAATAAATCAACCTACCAATGTAATAATCAAGTTCCAATTGCTGGAAAGCCACAGAATCTTTCTTCGGGTCTAAAGAGGGGAGAGGAGGACGCAACCATTTGGCATTGAAGTCTGTGGACTCAACATCTGGTCCTGGGGCATATGTGTCCATCGTCTCAGATCCACTGCCTCGACCCTCAGCCTCAATCTCATCAAGCAGCGCCAGCTCCTCCTCAAACTGGGATGGATTGTCGTCCTCGTCAAAATCCATTCTAAACAGTCACACAACATAAGCTTTAGCAAATGATCTCAAAAGCTTTTTTAAAATGTAGGCCTACAAGGTATGTTTATTGATATTATTCCTCTATTATTAAAAATCTGTCTTGATTGATTCATTTTGTGGTTCAATCCTCAGTAACTAGGATCTTTGCAGAAAGGTCTCAAGATTACTATGTGAAAATTGTATATGCTGCTATACAAGGACAGCGCAGGATATCTTGCACATTATTATGATATATAAACAAAATTTAAAAAAACATATTTGGGGACACAAAATTTATTTGAAAGCAAAAGAAAGATTTGAAAATCAAGATGTGATGAAGACATATTTAAATTTTGATCCTTTATTTTATGGTTCAGATGTAATAATCTTTAGTGAAGTTTTAGGAATCATAAAATTAATTTGACACATTATAATAATACAATTATCTGTTGGTTGATAAGAAATAATGGACATAAATGTCCCACCTTGACTGTTTGGCAGGTGGGGGTCCACCATTAGCAGCCCTCTTGCCAGTCATGGTTAGAAAATGTTGCAAGTGAAATCTTCGCCTGAACACTGAGTCCTGTGTACAACAATGAACAGTGACAAAATTATTTATATTAACTTGTTAATCTTATTAGATACAAAAATGCTGACAATTTGTTTTTCTGCATCAGATCCATAGCAAACTTGTTAATTGGTTCATGGAGATATTCAGTACTTTTTCTTTGCTAGCTTTCACCCTTGAGGTAATGCGCCCATCTATTAGATACACTCTATTGAAGAAAGAGCTAGGCAGCTTCAAGTTCAATGTGGAGTTGGTTTTACGTCCAACATCAGCACTATGTAGGTTTTATTGTAGATGGGCCCCAAGATTGACGTCTGACAATTACATGTGCTGCCACACACAAGACAGGATGGGGATTCCATGACTCCCGTCTCAACCGGTCACATTAAACTGACACCCACCCAACCAGTAAGGAGCGATATTGCCAGTGCTCAAACCACGGTCCTTAATACTGGGCCTGACTTATAGGCTAAAACTACCATCAAAAGTTTTTACAGATGTAAAAATACCTGCACTCAATCACTCTTTGATAAATTAGAAGTTAAATTACATTTAAGTGACTGAATCTATTTATAACCTTATATATGCAGTGTTTCTGTCTAATACGGCTGTACCCGCAATATAGTTTTCATGGTCAGAAACATGTGTCAAAATTTGTATTTCATGCAGTATTGAGGTATTAAGTCCTTCGTGTGACCAAGGAAACAAACTAGGACACAGCTTTCTTAATTCGCAAGTTGGACTGAAAAATTTTTTAAAATAGAAATAGAAACACATACAAACATTATGGCAAAATTTGGACAAAACATCTATCTATAGGACTTATAAATACATACAGAAACATTTTAAGAACAGTGCGTAACATACATCTGTATATAGCAATATTTGGAGAGTATGAATACATGTACAGGTACGTTTAAAAGAATACATTGAGGCATAATATTATATTTAAAGCAGATACTCCACACTAAAGTCTAAACTCAATCTGCCCTGACTTTGAAAGCTGATGCGATGGAGCGTGTGACTTCTAATGAGAGAGCTTTGGGTTCCATCTATTTTTTTTTCTCACACGTTGAATCAGACTCCGTGTCAGTAACATTTGGCCAACCAAATAATAATGCCTCTCCTAGACACATCCCGCACTTTTTTTTTTTTTTTAAAGAAACTAGGACATTAAACTAAGAGTAAAAAGTAAGGAGGGATTGTTTTATTCTTAAAAAATATTATTTTCCAATTAGTTGCACTCTGTTCAAAGACAGACTGGCCTCTGTGAGTACCTTTACATTAAATCTCAATCTCATAGGCTTAATGTTCTTAAACATCAAACTGAAGGCTGGCAATTAGAATCTTAAAAAAACTCAGGGGACCCTATAAATGAAACGTAAAAATCACAGATTACTGGGCCTTCTTTGGGGATTGACCACTTCTTTGCAGACTCACAGGCTCATTTTCTCTTACTACCATTGGAACCAGTTTTTCGTATATCCCAAAAGGTGGGTTCTTCAGCGGAGACGACTTCACCAGAACTTCAATGACTCTCTTCGTTACTCTAGATCTCTCTCTCACCCTCGGTCTAAATTGAGAGTGAGACATCAACATGATCAAGACCCATGATCAAGACCCATACTCTCTTATTGTTACAAGGAATCGTACGCTACCAAGACGTTAAGTATTTATTACCCCAAGTCTAGATAAGGAAGAATCTAGGTCTAGGATGTAGATGATAGATCTAGAAATCTTGCTGGACCACAAAAAAAAAACGTTTCAGTTTCATTCATAAATCAAAAGTAGAAATAAAATAAGAATATCATGCTATCTAGAGATCTAGATTCTTTCTAGACCTATTCTGGAGACTAGCCTACATCTAGAATCTCTAGATAATAGAGTTAAGATAGGTAGGCCTAGATCTATATAGATTCTAAGCCTAGATAGTCTATCTAGATCTAGAATCTATAGAGATCTATTCTATAACTTAGTCTTAGCTCTTCATTTTTAGGTTAGATTCTTTCTTGAATCTAGATCTAGATTCTAGCTTTATGAATTAGACTTCTAAATTATTGATCTATCTTAGATTGTATTTGTAATAATAAACAAATAATACTTGTAGTATTACCTAACAGTTACACAGACTGAAACAAGTTGAAAGTTTGCAACGTTAGTAACTTAGTTACAGGTTGGTGCAGACATTCTGAGAAATTGAAAGATCCGCTAAATTTTGCGCGTAATTCCTATTTTTTAAGCCAACACGGGCATTAACTAGTCTAGTATAGAGAACAAAATAATAATATGTGTAACAACGACGACAACAACAACAACAAAAACAATAATAATAATAATAATAATAAATAATAATAATAATAATAATAATAATAATAATAATAACAATAATAACAACAACTACTACTACTACTACTACTACTACTACTACTACTACTACTACCCTACTACTACTACTACTACTACTACTACTACTACTACTACTACTACTACTACTACTACTACTACACTACTACTACTACTACTACTACTACTACTACTACTAGGAGCAGTTGCTGCAACAACAGAACAAGCATAATTATTTTTTTTAGCTTGTGTTTTTTTAATGGCGTGTTTTGTTTCTTCTTGTTTGTTTTAGCGTTTTCTTTTTGGTTTGTTTGTTTGTTGTTGTTTTTTTTTGTTTGGGAGGGGGGAGTACTTTTTCTTATTGTTACCGTATTTTTTAAATTATACATGTAGGCCTATAACTATCTTTACTGATGGGAACTGTTTAAATTGTCCGATTTTAACCAACTTTTAATAAAAACTCACGGTGGACCATCGTCTAGAAAATATCACCTATTGAAAAGTAAAACAATAATTGATAAAGCCTCTTGTATTCTTATTTGTTTTACCTGACCTGTTGTTATATTATTTATCATTTTATACATGTATTCATCCTTCATAGTTTTAAAATCAACGTCGTTTATTTTCTTTCCATCATTTTATAGCAGCGTGTGTTTGGGTTTAATCCAATTATTTGTGGTATTCAGGACAGCCTAGACTATAAAAACAATTATTTTAGTCCAAGGCGTGATTCAGAAATGAGATGCTGGTGTTTGTGTGATCAGGATTGTGTCTAAAAAAATTAAGGTAAGCCTAACGTTTGCACACCTTAAGCCAATACTTTGCTAATGTAGTGGTTAAAAACGAGAAGAAGAAGAAGAAGAAGAAGAAGAAGAAGAAGAACAACAACAACAACAACAACAACAACAACAACAACAAAACGAAACGAAAAACGTATGAAGGAAAATTGGTAAGTAGGTCGCAATCTATTATTAGATTTTGTCATGAAAACATTGAAAACACAGCTGGCTTTCTGTGTGCTATAAAGTCGAGTCAAACATTAAATTTTGAGTGTCAGTGTCAACGTACAGTGTAGGGCCTACAGTCTTCATAAAAGTAAAGACATCAGTAACTCGGACGTAATACGTCGGTAGCTTGCTAACTGCTTCGAGATTAACACTGGACCTGTAAGTAATATGTACATCTAGATAATTATACATACCCCCTACATTTAAATGGAAAGTCTATCAACCCCAGTGTTGCATGTGGTACATCTAGATAATTATACATATCCCCTACATTTAAATGGAAAGTCTATCAACCCCAGTGTTGCCTGTGGCCTTCTGGTGTCTTTTGAAAAACCTTATCTCATACGGACTAATCTAGACTTCAGGGGATATATCAACTATCAAGCTCTAGATCCGTCCACAATATAGCCTATATAGTGCTAATGTTCGATGTTAAACGTACTCAACTCTATATCTAGACGTTTAGATTTAAATGAGTTTTATTAGAGAACGATCTAGATTTAAAAAAACATATATTTATCATGTGAGTACTAATAGTACTATAGATATTATTGGATCTCCATTTAGGGTATTATAGTCTCATAAAAATGGAAATCCTCAATATATTGGCATTTTCATAATTATGGTGTCTCTTTGTACAGACCCATGAATGTACTCGCATGTCTCTATATTTGCCACTGCATTTTATCTTGATCATAGTAGGCTACTAAGTGTTTTATAGCTGAATTATCAGATCTATAACCTATATTGGTATGATGTTTCACTGAAGTGCATCATTTGCATAATTTTACAAGTCACACACATGTTATCATAGTTTATATTAAAATGTACAATATATTTTTCTTAACAGCGAAATGTAAACTGGGACAAATTTTTACAAATTAAATACAATATTTACAAATGAATTTTTTAAAAATTCATATGTAACATATTTTATCCCTCCTTTGAATTGTATGTAAATCTAAAATATCCATTTTGACAATAGATTTATAAGGGCCCAAAACATCCCAAGACATGCGAACAAGGGTGCAGATTTATGACATCTGATTCATGGTTAAAAAACATGCAAGCCTCCTGCCGAAAATGTAGATAGCGCAGGGTTTGCAATTAAAGAAGCTTTGCATGTAATTATACACTTGCTAGTAACTGGAATCTGGCACCACAGGCACAGTGACCACACATAGCAAAATCTGTGTACTTCATGTGTGTACAAAACAAATAACTCTGCATCATTTTGCCAGAAAGATGAGTGATATTCTATTAAATAACCCCCCAAAAATACAGGGTTCTGACCATGTGGCATACCTCAAAATTTAATCTAGCCTATAGACTATAGCCTAAAATAGATTTCACAGAGGAAACATTTTTAAAACTGAATCTTTTAATTTTACAGGAAAAGGATTTGAAAGAAGAGGAACATGGCTACTTTTGACACAGATTTATTTTTGTCACTCCTGGAGTCGAAATATATTGCAAAGACGCTTGTCTACACTGATGTCACTGGCTCAACAATGGACGATGCTCGTCGGCTAGCCCGTGAAGGTAGATTACATGAAACAAGATTATTTTAAATTGTGACATCTTTAGCCAGGTATACAATCTATAGATCAGTCTTCATTAATAAAGACTAATCTAGTTTTAAAAAACACACAAACCAAAAACACCTGATCAGGCGGCTACATTTCCCACTGGTTAAGTCAGTGTCAATTTCAGCTGAGTTCAGTCTCCACTTTTGTCTCTGTGAGGCAACACATTAATTAAATTGTCTGACCTACCTGTTAGCAATAGACATTTAGAAATAAATAAAGAATCATACAATGCTAAAAAGGGGTGAAAAAATAACCTGGCCCTTCCTTTTAATCTAGATGATATGTAAAGCTGTTATACGATTCCAATTGATGACTGTAAACCTTAATATAATGTTGCCAACCAATAATTATGTCAAAGTACACTAATGAAGCAAATTTCGACTCGGTAAATAGAAGTCTCTGTTGTATAATTTCTTTTGTACACAAAGAAAAGTTTGGCACTTAAGTCAGACAAATTTTTATTTTACCATTTAAAAAGTCAATTAATATTTTATTTAATTTCAATCGAAATGTGTAATATGTTTAACATTGTAAACTATATTCTTGAAACATGGGCTTAAATTTTTAGTTGAAGTTAGCTGTAGGCCTACTTGTTATTTGATCATGCCTTTGATCCTTATACAGTAAGTGAATATCCCCATGGATCAGCCATTTTGTCAGAGCGTCAGACCAAGGCAAGAGGTGCCAGGGACCACAAGTGGGATGCTTCCAACACAGAGAATATATATATCTCCTTCATCCTACATTTACCACAAGTTTATAAGGTGAGCATCACCCAACTCTTCTTCATAAATTGAAGCAAAATGTTTCATTTGGAGTTTTGAGCTTTGAACATTGGTGAATTTAAAAACGGAATGTTATGATCTATCCAACTCAGAAAACTTGTATGTGTATGTTGGTGTCCATTTACTCTACTTTGCTCAGGAGCCAGTGTTCAGTGCAATGCAGAGCAACATGATTTTAGGCCCAGGAAAAAGTTGTTCATTCATGCTTTGTTATCTACAAATATTTATTAACCTTGTTTGCGAGAAAACCAGCACATTTTTTTCTTAATTTTTAGTATTTTTAAGTTAAGTCTCCTTTTTAAAATAAAAAAAATAAAAGTTTGTGCAAAACGGGAACCAGTTAGTGAAAGATCAGTGTTCAGTTTAAAAACATGTATCTTTAATTAGTTAAAACCCAACAGTGGTGTCTCAAGTCACCCTGCAATCTTGGTTGGGTTGGTGTCCGTATGTGTGGCCGGCCAAATCCTGGATATCTGCTGTGGAGTCCTGTTGACATAGTAGGATCGTTTGTGAGACTTAGGGGACATTAAAATAGAAGAAGAATAGCATTACCGGCCAAAGACTTTTTATTTGGTTATGTTTGGACAATTTGGACTTGATTGTGCAGAGTTTTTTTTTCTCATTGCAAGCAATTACGTTCTGTATAGAGGTAAGGATTTCATCCTATTCAATACAATAATCTGTATTTTTGTGTCTCTTTGTCATTACTTTTACATGTTGGTTTTGGCTATTTACAAATACATTTTTTTTTCTTCTTTTCTTTTCAATTAAGGCAAATAAATGGTACATCTTGAACAGTGAAATTGGCAAATAGTTTAATTGGAAGTCATTGCTTTACATATAAAATCCTCCATGAATTAGTTGCTGTATTCTTACTCAAAAACTTGTAATAACAATGAAGTTCTCCCCAATCCTTGGTTTTACACACCCACTAGACGTTTGAAGGCCGCTTTGATCTGGAGGTAGCTGCCTGCCTGGCTGTGATGCAAGTAGCTCGCAAGTTTGGCGTTGCCGCTGCTACTCCCAAGTGGCCCAACGATGTTTGGGTGAGGGGTCACAAACTTGCAGGCAATCTTGTAGAGGACGGCAGATTCAACATACCAGGTAATTTTGTTTTCTTATTAGCAGTGTTGCCTCCTTTTTGCCTTTTTCTTTTGAAAGTGTCTAGCGAGATTATTGCAATATACTTCTAAATAGTCTTCCAAAGAATAGAATTTGTAAACTACAGATAATTTCTATTCTTAAGTAACTGCACTGGCTACCTGTCGAACAGAGAATAGAGTATAAATTGCCACTGTTTAGCTATAAATCTTTATATGATATGTTACCAAGGTATCTGTCAGAACTCGTACATTTGTATAAGCCTGTAAGATAATTAAGATCATCTGCTGATAACACCAGTCTTACAATGCCTGTAATGAACCTGAAATGTTATGACGAAAAGGTTTTAGCCATACAGGATCCAAAGTATGAAATAGTACCCCACTAGAAGTGCAAAAATCTGCTGTTTCAATTTTTTTTTTTAAATACTTAAAATGCACTTGTATCCATTCTTTTGGTGCCTCAACATAAACATGTTCTTGTGTATCTACAACTAAGTGCATACTTTTTTCTCATTTTTTTAAATACCATATTATGTAAAGCGCTTAGAGATGGCTTCAATGACTGTGATAATTATGCGCTATACAAATGCCATGTAGTGTTATATATTATCATTATCATCCTTATCATTACTATTATTATTATTATTATTATTATTATTATTATTATTATTATTATTATTATTATTATTATTATTATTATTAATGCTATTAAACCCTTTTGTGACGCTGATATCCGTTCGAGAAACCACTATTTTACTACCAATCATATTGAAATCCATAGGCAATGATATTTCAAGTAATGTGTCCTGAAAAGGTTAACTGTTTTCTACTTGCAGTCACAAAACTAATATATGCTCCATATTATAAAACCTATGTTTTGTTGAAATACTGGTATTAACACTAGAATTGTTTTATGTATTGTTGTTCTGTTACCAATGTGATAATTAGTTTTAAAAAAAAAGAGGCTTTTAATGTGAAAGCCAATCAGCAGCCCAATAAACAGTTGCCCTTTCACATGCCTAGGATCTCTGTCTGTCTGTCTCTTTTCTCTCTCTCTCTCTCTCTCTCTCTCTCTCTCTCTCTCTCTCTCTCTCTCTCTCTCTCTCCCTGTCTCTCTCTCTCCCTCCCTGTCTCTCTCTCTCTCTTTCATTTTCTCCTCTTTCACTCTTAAAAATCAATACAAACTTTTTTTGTTCTCTGCATGATCTAAATCTTTCTTGTGAACTGCTGTATGCACAAGGCAAACACATGCATTCTAATTTCTATTCAGCTGTGTACTTTGTTTAATCAAGTGCAACCTATATAGTCAGCAGTATTAGCCCTGTCAATATTTCTCCAACCAAAATAAAAATATGTTCTTTCAGTGAAAGTACACTATTATAAAAGTCTCAAGGGCAATGTGCTGTTTGTTCGACTTATTAGAAGTCAGTCAACATTTTCACACCAATTTATCCAAGGCACAATATGTAGATGCGATTGTCAGTACATTTGTTTTAAAGGTGGAGGATAAAAATCTTTGGCCTTTTTGATTAGCTGCATACATAGGCAACTGTTATAAACAACTTTAATACCTTGCACCAATGCTATGCCATTTGATACTAAGGATATTTCATACATTCTCCACTCAAATACATAAACCAAATAAGCAATATTTCTCTCCTCTCTCTCTCTCTCTCTCTCTCTCTCTCTCTCTCTCTTTCTCCCTCTCTCTCTCTCTCTCTGTCTCTCTCTCCCTATCTCTTTCTCTCTCTCTTCCAAAGCTTCAAAAATAATAAAATTTGGTAGCAAAGAGCTTTATCCTTAGTGAACAGTTGTTGATCTAGAATAATTATCATGGTATAACAAACCCCCCAAAACATCTTCACATGGGTGCAACAATTTTTTTCTTTTTTTTTTCTCCTTTTTTTTCCTTTTGAAATCAGTTCAGGCGAACACCAAGGGTGATAGGCTGATATAACATCAACATTTATCTCACCAATGTTGATAAAAAGCAATTAGAAGAGATGGAAAGAAATCATTACTCCAAGCTTGTTTATCGTTGCTGCAGTCTTATCAGGTTAAAATGTTTTGTGAAAACATTGAATGGAACGCCTAAATTTTGCCTTTGTTTACATTGAGCTGTTTTGTTCTTTTAAATAGCTTATTAATGACGTCATTTCTATTTGAAAAAAAACTTAACATAAATTTCTCTAAATGCAAGACAAAAAGGATGAAGGAAGTAGGACTGTAGAGGAAGAAAAAGCAAAAACGTGTTATCAGAGCAGAGTGGGAAAACTAGCCAGATAAAGGCACCTTGACTGTAGCACATTTGTGATTAAATAGATAAAAGAGGGCATGATCCTGTCTCAAGTTGTCAATTTTTTAAATTTTTTTATAAGGGCATTTAATATTCTTTACACTGTGTGCTGAAATAGGTACACACACAGTGGTTCGGTTGTTTGGTAGCTGCTTTATCTATATGAAAACATACTTGAAAAGGGGAGTGGAAGAGGTCTGTCGCCTTAAATAGTATTTTGTTTCTAATGTTTTACATTTTTAACATCTGGAAATCCATTCTGTTTTATGCGTTATGGAGGTGAATTCATAAAACTATTTAATAAAAAAAAATATATTATCTGTATGACTTAATGGGTTGTGGATTTACAAGGGTTAATATTTAAGTATGTAAGCTATAAATAATAATCCATACACATAACCTTTGTCATGTTGAGCGTTACAAAATGTTTTGTGCTAGACCACTTCACACCACATAGCCAAATGATAAAAATGCAAGTGCACTTGGCATTAAAATAATCTAAGTCTGTTAGAATGAAAGTGTGTTATTTGTTGTTGTTTTTTGAAAAATCAAATTAAAAAAAATCTAATAAGATAATAATTATTATGATTTGCATTGTTGTTTGGTTTGGGTCTGTAACATTTGAACTTGAAGGACTGAGGTTCCCGTCTTGGCTAAGCAATGAGTGGTGTTGATTTCCAGAGAGGTTCTTCTTTTAAAGAATGAAAGAAGTCGATTTTTATTTGAATAAAAAAAAAAATGCTAATTCACAAGAGCATTATGCTATATTTAACAAATGATGTTTTTCAAAATGAGAGAGGTATATTTGTGGGTAGGCCCTAATAGCCTGGGTTCATCAATTGTAAAATAAAGCAAAATGAACATCTGTTCATTTCAATAACATACTCACCATCAATAAAGGAAACCATAGTTTTTTATACTTCAAAGATCTAAAGAGACTTCACATTTCTGTAATTTTTTTTCTGGTATACCCAAGTGCAACTGTGGATACTGTAACGGTAAAGACTAAAGACCTATAATTAAAGACTTGTCTCCAATCTATAATAATTAAAATCTAGTGTTGAATTGGCGTTTTGAGGATTACCTATCAGACTTTCTAGCCTTCAAGATGCAGCAAGGTTCTTCACATCTTGAACTTGACAAAACTGTTAACAATTCAACCAAAGATATTCATATCCATGTTCTTTTTCACATAGGTTGCTGTTATGTTCACATGTAGCCTATAGTATTTGATGAAAATATAACAATAGAATCCCAAAAAAAATTCTTGTGTGGTGTTAAAGGGAAAAATAAATGATTTCTTTGCCTCACCATTTTCTTGGTAGGATGTAAAATTTAAGATATTGCTCCTGTTTCATTCTTTTTTGATTACATGAACATGCAATCATGTACTCATTTCGTTGGGAATAGGGAGAACCAGTATTGAGTTAGTGTCCTGTACTGGGGAATTTTAGATTTTGTGGAAAATCTGGGGGAGTCAAAACTTAGCAATTGTTACTCTTTTGGTAAAATATGAGAACTGTAGGTTATGAATGATTGTCTTACTCTTATGCTGCGTCAGGATAGTTTATGACAGATAAAAGTAAGCTAATTTCATGGTTATTGGACAAAAACCTTAATGAACATTGAGATTGTTTGCATAATTATAGACACCTATCTGTTAATAATTCTCTTTTCTAGTTTATTTTTTACAGGCCTAATAGTTCTTATTTGCTATTAAAAATACCTAATGGTGGTCTTTCTTTATGACTAAAATGATTATGAATGTTGATTTTGAATTTATCAAATCAGATACCAATTTCTTCCAGACTAAGAACTCCAAAGTACTTTCTAATAATTGACACACATTCTATAGCCTTTTCATAATTCAAAATTGTACTGTATAACATGTGTATTTTTATGACTTGTATTTGAGTTTATATAAAGTTTTAATGTAAACGGGCCTGTCTAAATGAATGTTCTCATATGGGATGAATTAGGTTTATTCTAGCTTACGTTTTGTCGTTTTTTTTATCTTATCTTATGTAATCTTGCATATCTTATGGTATCTTAACTTATGTTATTTTAGGCTATCTCATGCTATCTTATCCTATATATGTTTGTACACGATTGTGCCTCCCCAGGCTCCCTGAACTGCCTCATCATCCTGGGCATGGGCATCAATGTCAACTCTGACGTGCGTAGAAACTCTGAGCTCAGCAGCATCGCTACCAGCATCAAGTGTGAGCGAGGGGGGGTACCTGTCAGCAGGTGAGGGAAAAACTTGCTAGCAGAGAGAGAGAGAGAGAGAGAGAGAGAGAGAAACAAAGGAGAGAGAGAGAGAGAGAGAGAGAGAGAGAGAGAGAGAGAGAGAGAGAGAGAGAGAGAGAGAGAGAGAGAGAGAGAGAGAGAGAGAGAGAGAGAGTAGGGGGAGAGAGGAGGAGGAAGGGAGTGAGAGAGAGAAGAGAGAGAGAGAGAGGGGGGAGGGAGATAGGGAGGGAGGGATGGAGGGGCGACCATACAGACACACAAATTAACTTTCAAGATACCATAATTCCGTTTGAAGTATCAAAACGCTCACAATGTATTAGTTTTCACAGAATCTACCTACACTATTCATAGTCCTATTATAACGTTTTTAGATTTACTACCTTCTGGAGATGCAAGAAAAAGATCTGCTTAGTAGGCTAAAGTGGATAACTAAGTTGATCCAAATTTGTGACATGTCTGGTTTTTCCTCTAATTACAAACAATCGATATTTCTCGTTTCAGGGAGAAATTTTTAGCTGATCTTTGTGCTTGTTTGGAGATCAATCTCGAGCAAAATCGAGAAGCAAACCTGGACCTCTTTAGGCGGGAGAATCTCTTTGGTGCTTTTCAAGATATTTCTGTGTCTTGTCCATCAGAGGGTCGTGTGATTGATGGCAAATTCTTGGAGATTTGCGACAACTGGGAAGTCTGTTTTTCTGGTCAGTTCCCAATACATGTTTTGTGCATAATTGATTTGTCACATAAATAAGGGTCTTTTGATAAATCCAACAAAATAAAAGATTTCAGTAGAGTTCACATTTTTAAGAATTTTCTATCAATTTCACTTGGCAGATAATCCAACATCTTTTTTCTCACTTTGTCTGTAAATAGGGCAAAGGCCCGATTTCTTAATACGGTTCTTTTTTGCAGCCTGCCATGTCACTTCCTAGCATTATTTTCCATAATGTTTTCTCATTTTCAATGCTATGAGTATGACAATTTTCATCAATATAATTATCCTGCTTTGTTCGTCTTTTTTCCCTTTATTTTGTTGATCTCTCCAGTCTTTAATGCAATGTTTATTTTGAAGTCCCACTAACATGCCTGTGGATATTTAAAATGAAACTGGGATTGCCAAATTAATGTTCCATCAAATCATTTTAAAATATACACCCATCTCCCAGATAAAAGCAATGGCGAAATCCTCCAAGGCCGATCTGACCAGTACACAGTGCGGCCTAAAGTCCTGAACAAGATTCTCATCATCTTTACTACCATACCAGCAGTCTCTGCCGACGAAGGGGACGGTGACGAAGGAGGGGATGCTGGGAAGGAGTCTCCCCCAGCAACGAGCAGGAAGTCGGCTCAGAGGGTGGCGTCCATGCTCCAGGCCTTGGTGGACACGTCTAAGTACGTGGTCTGCCTCGTGCCGGAGAGCCTGGTCACCGATACAGGTTAGAGGCTCAGATACTCTGCCATAAACTGTTTTTATTTCATCTTTTTTTTAAAGTTGATTTGTGAAAGAGATCAGGGATCTAATGTCACCAGCCTTTGATTTATGAAGAATAGGAATCTAATGCCACCATTTGTGAAGTAGATAAGTGATCTAATGTCACCAGCCTTTGGTTTGTGAAGAACAGGAATCTAATTCCACCATTTGTGAAGTAGATAAGGGATCTAATGTCATCAGCCTTTGGTTTGTGAAGAACAGGAATCTAATGCCAACATTTGTGAAGTAGATGAGGGATCTAATGCCACCAGCCTTTGTTTTGTGAAGAACAGGAATCTAATGCCAACATTTGTGAAGTAGATGAGGGATCTAATGCCACCAGCCTTTGTTTTGTCTTCTGTTCTGCCTGACCAGATGAGTGGATGAAGACTTGCTCGTTGCTGATTCTCCCGGAACCTGTAGCCAGCCCGCCACATGTGAGCTCCAAGCTGAACACATTTCTGGGCCTTGGTGGAAGGGTGCTCGCGTCCGGCCAGGGGTCGCTTTTCTTAGCCAAGTCGCTGGGTAAGCATTGTATGTTTGTTATGGACAGTTGAGGAAAATCCTAGGCGTTGTCCTCTTATTGATAATTTCAACCAAGCTTTTTTTGGAAAGAGCAGTTATATTTTCAAGTATACATGAATTATGATGTCTAAATTGTGATTACCCAGACCTTCTTACATTTGAGGCATTATGACTTATGTATACTTCTGCACATGTGCCAGATTAGTTCTTTCTTTACATTATGTTTGATAATATGGTTTTTGACTTGAAGTTAACCTTTTTTATTTACACGTATTTGATAACTGGCTTTAAAAAAAAAAATACGCCCCCAAAAAATATGGATTTGGAAATCAACAGACTATTAAGAATTAAGAAAAAGAAAGAGGGAGGGAGAGAGAAATTATGTATGCATGTTTTTTCTAATTTAATTCTCAATTAATGTTATTTCTTTTTTTTTGTCAATAAACATATGTAACACTCTAAAAGAACCAGATATTGTAATTTTCTTTTCATTTTGCTGTTTTGATCTGTTTCAGACATCCCACTGAAGGAGGTCTTCATTCAGCCATCACAGACTCACCTTGATCTCTCTCTAGTCTATGTGAAGGCATCACTGCCCACCATACCAGAAGTGCATGCACCATCCTCTCTGCAACCAGTCTCCGCTACTGGCACGCTTAAAAACCCAGACAAACCCACATCCATCAAGTCCAATGAGGAAGGATTGAGTGAGCTTTCCACAGAGAGTAAGCTCAGTTCTTTAGCTGACGACGCTTCTTTGCCTTTGATGCAAGCAGAGATCATTGTCTTCCCTTCTGAACATGTGTGTTTTCAGTTTTTTGAGGATGAGAAAGCAATGTTAGCAGAGAGCAGTGCATCTCTCCAAGGCACACAAGATAAAGCAGACCCTCCCAGTAATCAAAAAGAGGTCAAAGTCCAACAACAAGAAATCAATGCTTATTCAGAAGGAACTCCCTCATCAGCTGGGACAAATGGCAAAACAAAAGTCTGGGCTGTTTACGGCAACGCAGATAATGTCGCAAGTCCCAACAACATTGCTGCTTGCTCCATCAAATCTTGTTTCAGCGCAGACAGCTGCGTGACTCTGGTTGGATTTGACATTGGAACAGACTTTGATGCCCCGACGTTCTCAACAAGCCAGATTGAAGAGGAGATTCAGAGAGTGTCTGATGACACATTCAAGCGTGAAGTTTTTGTGCAGCAGATTGTAGACTTTGTCTTGTCATGTTAATGAGAGATTTGCAGAGTTTTCTGTGTAAATTTGAAGTCTCCATCTATTTGACAACTTTCAGAGATGGGCAACATTGTGAACATGGCCGTCTGAGGAAAAAAATTGTTTTAAATGGGTGCTAATTTTGTTGTTGTTTAATTTCTGATGCAATGATTAACTCATATCAATTGATATGATCTTTTTTTTTTCTTCTTTCTTTGAACTTTCATTTTAAAGAATTGGCACTTCAGCTGAATATTGAAAGTTGATTGCCACTTAATTTTGCTGTACTTTTTTTTTTTGGTACATACTGGTTTACTGGTGTAAGTTAATTTTAATGAAAATATGATTTGTCCCTCACTGCCTTACCAAGTTATTTCCTGTTTATTTTTTAAGGCGCTCATATGCAATTATACATTTTTCTAGATATAAATTCAGATTTTACCTGTGACTCTTTTTTTTGAAAATCATTTTACTTTGGGTTAACTTAGAACCCATATTATATTTCGTGAGATATATTTTTTCCAACGCAAAGAGCTTGATGAAGTATTGAATGGTAGCATTTATTCTTGAGTGGGCTCAATTTGGGCTTTGTAAAAGATTGAGACCACCTGTTGTCAAATGGTTGATTGCTCTAGTTTCTTTAATCTTTGGTGCTTGTACATTTATTCCCCTGCCATTCTCTTTGATCTTATCATCATGTGAGAAAGGCCTGCCCTCATAGGGGGGCGCTGTAGCCCTGGGGTAGAACACCAGCTTCCGAAGCAGGAGGTCCCTGGTTCGAGCCCTGGCGATGTTGCCCCCTACTGCTTGGGTCGCTGTCAGTCTAATGTGACCGGTTGAGACATATCTCCTTTGTCTCGTGTATGGCCGCACATAAAAATTGTCAGATTCAGTCTTGGGGCCCGTCGACAATACAGCCTATATAGTGCTGATGTTGGATGTTAAACCAACTAACTAAAACTACTGCCCTCATATCTTTTTCTCGTGTGTTCAAGTTTTGAAGCTGATATTTGTAGTCTGTGAAGAAATTTCTTTATTTTGTGTTACCCTGCTAAATTAATCAAGCTTTTCTACAAAACCACTTGAATGATTCCAAATCAAAGAGTTTTTTTGTTTTTTTTTAATTTTATCTATTGGAGTAACTGAATTTGTCTTCTCTCATCTAGTAGGAGCAAAAAGGATATATACAAGACCACAAAATCACTATCATCAATTATGAAATATTCATTGCATCCCACTTGCAGGAACCAATTAAATTTTAACTTAATTAAAGAAATGATTTATGAAAAGATATAATGTCTCTTTGGAATATAGAGTAAAGAGAAGTAAAAATTTGCTTCACAAAGATTCTCCAATGTAGACCTAGTGCATAGAACCTAGACTTAAAGTATGAGTCTCTGGGATTTTGTTCCTACTTGAGAATTGTTTAAAATATTGCAAGCTATTGAATATCTAATTCTTAAAAGAATATTGAAACCAAACAAGTCACCCCAAACATTCAAGATTCTTTGCCTGTATTTTTTTGTGTGTAAATATCTATTTTAAAACTTCCATAGCCAATTGATGGAGAGAATTTTTTGTGTGTAAATATCTATTTTAAAACTTCCATAGCCAATTGATGGAGAGAGAGTGAGTGAAAACTCTCTAACAATATGGAACTATTAGGGATTTGCATGGAGTGTCTGGGCTTGTGTACAGAGGTGAGCTTTACGATTTACAGTTTAATTAACCAGAGGTATCTGAAGCGTTCATGGATATTCTATAGACTGATGTTTACAATTATTTTTAAAGAGAAAACGTATTGATTTTAACCACTTAAGTATTATCTCTTCTTTTCCAGATTTTTTTTTCTGTTTTTCTGTAAATTTGTGTAACACTGAGTTGTTTTGTCCCACTGTGTTTAGTGCTTTTTAATTTTTTTCAAAATGATCTTGCACATTCTATTCTGGATAAGTTTCTGAACCTAACTGAAGTCTGCAACTATCTGATAATAAAGTTGTCTTTGCACAATGCTAAATAAGCCAATGAGTTTTCCGTATGTATATAAATTATGATTTAGTAATTTTTAAAAAACACATTGCCTTCTTTTTTCACGCTTTCTTTTTTGGAAGCCATATAAGTGCATTTTTACAACATCAACAACAAAACCTGTTTGAAATTTTTTTGGCTATTTCTAAGATAAAAAGTCTATGACGAAAGTATATCAGTGATATGTATAATAATTTTGATTACGCGAAGGAGAAAAGTCCTAAGATTTGACTACAAAATCACCATATGTTGCCCGCCTGTCCTACTTGGTTATCTCTAGGAAACCCATAAAACAAAACCATGTTGATTCAGTATTTTCTTTGAGGCGTGCTTACCAAAATCATGTTTTGATGTAGATTCGATATTTTCTATCAGATTTCTAACCAAAATGTTTTGATTTAATGTTGTTTTTTTTTATATTTAACACTCTGATAGCCTATATTGCTTTGCTCTGTTTGGAATTCTCTGTTCTGTAGTTTATACAAAAGTTACACAAAAGGAACATCTCACCAGCTAATGTGAGATGAATGTCTACTTAATCACTTTTTAACTGTTTATTTTTGTGGTATCATTCCTTTAGCATTTTAAATACTTTCTCCACCATATAAGTGTTTCTAATAATTCTTTTTTTTTTTAAATTCAACCGTATATGCCTTGTGGCATATCAATATTTTTTTAATTGTACAGAAAATTTGTAAAATAATAAAGTTTTCATTTTTTGAGATGGGTGCTTTTTACATACTTTGACATTTAATTTGTGAATTACGATACTTTTATTTATTCAATGTTATAATGAAATTATATTAATCATGAATTTACCTTGAAAAATAAGCATAATTTAGGCATTACAAATTATTATTATATAAAATCTTTTGTTTTCCAAAAAAGGTTACGGTATAAGTGGATGAATGGATTTTTTTTTCTGTATTGATCTGCCCTAAAAATATTTCTATGTAATTCGATCAACAAATTTGTTTCTTCTAAATTTTTCAGCTGATAGCACTAATTTGGTTATTTGTATTTATTTCAATGTTTTATCAACGAGTCCTTGCTCATGTGTTTAAACTGCAGCATGAGGAGAAAGATTTTAAGGGGTGATTGTTCAATACCAAACTAAAAATCTGAATGCTTGTTGATACAAGAAGCATTATATTTTTTTAAGTCGATTCTTTTGCCTTTAACCAGTCCTCTTTCGGTGCTACTATCTATCTGCGATGTACAGAGTGTCCCAACTCTAGGTTTCCAGTGGTATTACAACTTAATAATAATAATAATAATAATACATAGTTTTTATATCGTGCATAACCACTACACAAAGGTGGTGCTCTATGCGTGTAACATTATTAAAACATGGAAATAAAAACCTTAGTGGTGGACGGTATAAGTATGAAATATATGACATTCAGTACAGTAAAAAATCAAATTAAAAAAACAAAAAAATCTTGGCGTACTGTGCATGAAACAAAAGCTTGAACAGACTGTTGCACAATCGCTTGTTTTTTTCTGACTATCATCAAGAGGGTTGATAAGAGGAGAGCTTGGACAAAAGCCACAATTGTCTTGTCTTCAAGTTGGCAGGCAAGTGTTAATTCAACAGAAAAAAATTGTACACCCCTTTTCTCTTGCAAATCAAAGTTTAGGGAGTGCTTCTCATGCCTGATAAAAAGTCTGGCAAAAATAAGCATACCAGAATGTCACTGCAAGATTTTTTTATGACAATATGAGTCATTTGATTTCAAAAAGTCTTTGCGCTACATATCCTACCCAAAAAATCATGAAGAAATCTAACATTCTTGCCAAAACTATTTAATAGTTCCCAACGTATGGTATAGATAGAAATGATGTTCAGTTGCTTTTGGATTTACATATAGAATATATACCTGCATAGTGTTAAACTATCTTTTCTATCTTTTTACATTCTAAATTTCTATAAAACTTCACTCCCACATTAAAAAGCCTGGTAATATATTTTACAATCTTTTTATTTATTGCATCATTAAAAAATTTTTTTTTACTTTTAATATGCAGAAAAAATTATATTTGTGTGTGTGTGTAAAAAAAATTATAAGATGTGCTTAGAACTTTTATGTTTCTAATTCATCACTTATTATTATGAGTGCTGAGACTTTACCAAAGACCTCCTAGTCCAAGAAGTGAGGATTGACTATATACCTGGAGTTTTTATTTAACTTTAAGCTGATTTATTAAAATATTGCCATTCCATTGTTGTATGACATTAAAACATTTTTATTCTCAATTATTGGATTTTGATGCCACATTATTTTTATTATGCAATTTCTTTACACATTTTTGCTCTCCTTTTTGTTGTTGCTTAAAAACTCTAATACACAAATCTCTATCGCTTCCACTGTATATGTTTTGAAAGGACCATTTTTTAAAACTATTATCATACACTTGCACGTGGTGTCTGCCTGGTGATAATGATAGTACATGTGCTACTATATCAAATTTGAAGTTATCTGTCCCTGCACTATAATAATGAGAGCTGCTATGTGGTCTGTGTCTTCTGAAATAACTATAATCAGACTTATTGTATACAAGATAATATTCTAGAGTGCAAATCAATTTTTCCCTAGTAATATTCTTCACCTTTGTTATATTTCGGACACTGTGGACATTGAAGGCTTACCCGCATTGCTTGTGCCGAAGTCTAACTTTCTTGGGATATCATATAAAATTTCTAAGAAGAAGACTTTTTATAACTGAATGAAATGATTTCTAATTTCAAGATAATTATGTCAAGTCTTCAATACATACCAATGTTATTGTTGTTATGTATATATGTATAGATGTATTGATATATAAGTGCTTGAAAAATTTCAGGTTTTTTTTTGTTTGTTTTTACCATGAGATTGTCTATGCATCTTGATACAGCTTTTTTGGACAATTCTCGGGTGTGTTGTGTAAGCTTGATGTTCTTTTGAGGTATTATTTTAATGCTATTCCTGGGTGTTCTAACAATGGTTCTTTCTAATTTCATTAATTTATTAAATGTTCATGTACTATGATTTGCTTCAAGGTCTTGCCATTTTCTAATTTCTGATTTATGCAATAAATGAACCTTATAAAACAATTAGACTTCGATGGTGACTCTTTTTTTTTTCAATCATATAATTATGATTTTTCTAAGGTTACAATAATTTTCAATGATTTGATCTATCTCCACCAACGTAGCAATGTTATGATCTACATGAATATTGTAACCTATCTTTAGAAACCAGTTGCAAGCAATACATGCGCCTTAGCTTATGTACATGGCAATATAATGTGCGTTAAAAAAACACCCAGAAACAACATCACCACTTCACACCACCATCGCCATTAACAAATACAATAATATGGGCATTGTTAAATGGCTATGATGGTGATAATGACACTGCTGCTGCTGCTGCTACTGAAACTACTACTACTATTACTACTACTGAAATTGCTACTACTATTACTACTACTACTACTACTACTACTACTACTACTACTACTACTACTACTACTACTACTACTACTACTACTACTACTAGGCCATGCTACCACCACAACTACAAATAAAGTAGCAGAGGCAGCAGTAGCAGTATTAGCCAATATAGACCAACCGACAAATAGAGATACGTCGCTTCAGTTTAAAGAAATATATAAAAATAACAGTTATTTCAAATGTATAAGCGTATGTATGAAGCAACTTTTCTAATGTTCAGGTGTGGCGTGCTTGTTTCCAAGCATTAAACGCTGATAACGTAAGCACTTTGACACAACTATGTACATGAGCATCGCGCTGAAATAATCTGGTCTAAAAATCATATCTTCTTGAGAATGCAAGGTGTATTTATTCTGGTACACAAAACACAAATTAACACCAGTGTGACAGTTGAGATCTTTTAAGGTTAACAACTTAAAGTTTATTACGGAAACAACAGGAAATTAAACCACATGAAACATCGGATGGAGTAAAAAAAATATGGAAAAACTCCAGTCTCATCTCTATTTACTCAAAACTAATAATTACTAGTCGAATTGATATACAAAGTCATTTTTTTTTCAATTTATTTACATAAAAAGTCAATTTTTTCAATTTATTTACATTACATTTTTGAAGAACCTCGAATTAAATTAGTTTGAAATATACAATGAGCTTTTAATCTTTTTCAATGTGTAAGAATGAACCTCAGACATCTGTGTTTAAACACAATGATTAAGAGAACGCACAAAGTTGATAGTGACTTCAACGGCTAATGTATAGATTGAAGTAGTATCAGTAAAAACAAAAAACGAAATTAAGAAACAAAATTTAAACAAAACCTGATTGCGTTTACACGTTCATCAACAACATCAACAAGATGCGAAGTTTTGACTTGCATGGAAAATATTTACATGTTAGAAAAATGGAAAGTATTATTTTTATTTTGATGCAAATATTAACTTGTATGCGTAGACTAGAGTACCACGTAATAGTTACAAATGTCTAAAACATAATATCAAAATATTTGAGGATATATTCCGTAACAGATTAATGGCTTAGTTGCTACGATTTGATATTCTTCGATCACTTGGCTTTGTGGTTTTGTTGCACTATACAAATGAGGTGACTAGTAAGCCCTGAGAATGAAAAAAATAGTGTCCGCCAGCAAATATGTACTGAATGGTTTGAGTATATGATCACGAAAGAAAAAAAAACTCATAAAAAACAACCGAAAACAAAATAAACCAAAAAATATATTCGACATTTATCTTGAGATGACCATGTCCGTCGTTTAGCGTCAACATCCGAACCATTTGACAGTTTTACTCCCCCTAACGTTCCAGAAAAATCCCAAACGATGAAAGCAGCCCTTATGGCGTGTCATCTGAGTTTTGAAACTCAAAACCCGTCTTCGACCGATTTTGCGATCCAACACATAGCTAAATGGATTGCAGAGTGTTTGTTTAAATTTGTTAAAGATGATGGAATAGGTGACAGGAAATTTAAAACATTACTGTCAGCACATGTACATTACTTAAGGAAAAAAGGAAAGGAAATTGATTTGTAACACCAAATTGAGTTAAAAAAAATAAATAGGAAAAAAACCCATTAAAAGAACAGCAACATTGAAATTACAATAAAAGTTACTAAAATCATAAACCCTGTCCTACATTGGTCTTTTCAAAACTTAAACATAAATACATAACATATTTTTTTTTATCGAAAGCCGCCAATAAACATACAATAACCTACGCCCGTGAAGGATTTATTAAGTTAACTGTGATAAAATAAACCATATTCAGTAAAAAAAAATTATTATGACAACGCCCCTATAAAACAGGGGATAATCAACCAATAAAAGTTCATTGACATGTATAAACATGCAAGTATATCGTCCAACAAACATATTTACAAAACGTAGTGAATGTACGTACCGTTAGTACTTCAGTAATTTAAAATACTGCTAGTACTTCATGATATGTACGTACTGCTAGTAGTTGCGGGATTTACAGACGCTTAGAAGTTCGGAAATTGAAAATACATGTACTTTTAGTACCGTACGATCGTCATGGTTTTATGTACTTCAACAAATTTATAATAATGTTAGAAGTTCAGGCATCTACTTATTTTTAGTTCTTCGGGGATTATAGTGCTTCAGGGTTTAGTTTAACTAATTAAGGGATTTAAAATAGTGTAAGTACTTGATACATATAAAACATTGTAAGTACTTTAAGGAATTGCGTAACATTAGTTCTTTAGGGAATTGAAATACTGTTAGTACTTCATGGATTTATGTGTTTGCTAGTAAAGCGGGGATTTAAGTACTGTTGGTAATTCAGATATTTACTTACTGGTAGTTTATCATAGATTTACATATTGTCAGTACTTATAGGCATCACGTACTTTTGAAACCTCATATATTTAAATAATGCTAGTACTTCATGTATTTAAATACTGTTAGTACTTAAGGGATTTACTTGCTGATAGTACTGCAGAGATTTACATATTGTCAGTACACATACTTCAGAATGTATAATTGCTGATGGAACACCAGAATGTATCATAGTGCTGAAATTCCAGGAACTAAATTATTCCTGGCTGCATTGTTTTGTTATCAATTTCAGGTAGATAACAGTTCTGCCACTCGGGGGTAGAATTTTATGATGCACTAAACTATTTTAGTTCATAACTCATTCCTTTTATTTGGAAATAAGATTATGAATAAACAAAGATAATGTTCGAACATTTTAGAATCTGACAATCTCTAAAATGTATGCTTATACCATACTCCATATTCAAGAGAGAGTATTTTCTATTCACCATTACATCTTTCAATGTATGTAAACACTATACCCATACACTGGATGTTTTGGGTATGTGTATTTCCATCGCGACTCGAGGTGGGAAGAAGTTGAGGCACACACGGTAAGCCCGAACATTCCGGGTGTCAAGGGGGCTAAACTGGGGTTATCTCATCAGGCCCTATAATTCCATTTTGTTTAAAGGGACATTTAATATGGGAACCATCATATCCAGTGAGGGTGCCATTGCTTGTGTGGTGAGGATTTCCTGGTAGGGATAAAGAGAAATCGGAGTTAGGATCATAATATAGGAATCTCAATATGTGTGCTTTCTCTGTGGCTGATACACTCGCAGTTAATTGCTCTTTCATATTGCATTTTACAACTCGGTGTGTGTGTGTATATGTGTGTGTGCAAGTTTGCTACTTTTTAAATATTACTCAACATCAATATATAAGCCTTTTTTCAATACTGTTGAATTTTCTTAATATCATTAACGTTCAAAGTTTAATAATTTATCAACATAAAAGGAGCCTGTACATTCCTGTAGGAGTAGATCTATATATGTAGTAGCCTACATCTACCTGTCACACTGTGGTCAGTACCTCCCCGAACCTTGACCTGCACTGGACTTTTCCGGTGGCCGTTTCTCTTGCTATCCTTGTTGTTAATGAGGTCACTCCAAGACCCTCCCGTGTTCCTGGGCGAGCCTCCATGGACTTGACCGCTGTCCACAGGTGCCAGGTCGTGTGATCTGGACAACCAGTAGGTTGTCATCAAACCTTTGCCCTGGTTTAAAGACATTCAGAGAAGTATGGTTAAGACGATACGATAATCTTAAATGTGTATTAATTTTGCGTCTACATTTTTTAAGCTGAAATGGAAGGAAAGAGGTAAATCCAGTCGATTTTTCTAACTGCTATTTGACACCCAAACACGATCAGTCAAAACATTATAATAACACGAAGTATAATAATAATTACAGGCAGTAGGAGTTTAAAATCTATTCTGAGCCATCTATATTTCTATTCTCACTTGTCCGTCAATGGAATTGTATAAATACTTATATATACTTTAGGGGAAATAAACGCATGGGGTATAAAAATAAGATGAAAAGACATGGTTTAAAAAATCTCCCCATGTATAAAAATGAATGCCATGATAAAAATTGTATTTCAAGTATAAATAATGGAATAGTGTTTAAAACAACTAACATTTATAATAATATTAATAATAAACAGCTAGATAGACAGTCAATAGACAGAGACCGAGACATAGAAATAGCATACAGACAGAGAGAAGAAATGGAAAAGAAAACGTTACATTACTGGTGGAGCAAGACCAAAAAAAAAGAAATAAAGAAACAACAAAGGTTTTTAAAAAAAGGAGAAAGAAAGAAAAGGAGGGAAGGAGACATTAAAAGAAAAAGAAGAAATACATAGAGAGAGGGGGGGGAGAGAGACACAAACACAGAGAGAGAGAGAGAGGGGGAAAACACACACACAAAGAAAGAGAGAGAGAGAGAGAGAGAGAGAGAGAGAGAGCTCTGGGCTCAAGGTGAAACTCTTTGTTCTCTTTTATAAGATCGTAGGTGAACGAACTTGCCTGTATCTTCAAAGCTGCAGATTCAAAGGTATAAAGAAAAAGTATGCCGCATTTCTCTTACACAGATTTTTTTTATTCCAGTTTTCTTGAATCCTAAAAGTCCTGAAACTAATATGGTACTTTCTCATACCAACATTGTAGTTTAGGCCAGCTGTTAATTTTTCTTTTTTTTTTTTCAAAACCTAAATGGTCATACCACCTATTTTTTCTCCGTATATTGTTACCAGTAGAAAACTATAACAATTGGAATGAGGGTGTCGAAAGTGAAACTATAGCCGCTCAGATTAGTATTCTTCAACCGTGTTCCCTTCTTCGCTGTATGTTGTTTGTAAAAATTCCGTGTAGATGCAAATTCGTGCTGTCGAAAATGGCTCGGAAAAGACTACAACTCTATCAATAACTTGGTGAAAGAAGTAGAGTACTGGGTATTGGACTTGACTTTTTAGGAATAAAATCAAGAGCGGTTATTTTGAATCATATTCAATGAAAAAAATTAAAAGCACCTTATTCCAATAAACGAACTTCTAGGGTTGTAAATACAAAGAGAAAATTGATTTAGACGCCCGATTTTTTAAGTAGATGCCGTAGTCAGGCGTTGAAAGATGCTTTCTCCCTGTATCTTCTACCCGTAGTCATGTAATTTATTCGCATTCACTAATCTATACCTTATCTTCAAAGATTGTTTTTAATTGCATGACATTTACAGATTTTTTAAATTCCAGTTTTCTTGAACCCTAAGCGTCTTGAAACTGATATGGTACTTTCTCATACCAACATTGTAGTTTGGGACATCTGTTTATTTGTTCTTCTTTTATTCCAAAACTAAATGGTACTGTTACACGTAGAAAACTATAACAATTGGTATTCTTCAACCGTGTTCCTTTCTTTGCTATATGTTGTTTTGTAAAAAATTCTGCGTATATGCAAATTTGTGCTATCGAAAAGGGCTCGGAAAAGACTACAACTCTGCCGATAACTTGGTGAAAAAAGTAGAGCTCCGAGTATTGGACTTGACTTTTTAGTAATCAAATCAGAACGGTTTTTTGAATCATATTCAAGGAAAACAATTAAAAGCACCTTATTCCAATAAACGAACTTCTAGTGTTCTAACTACAAAGAGAATATTGGTGAAGACGACCAACTAATTAAGTAGATGCCGTAGTCAGGCGTCGAAAGATAATTTCTCTCTGTAGCTTCTACCCTTAGTCATATAATTTATTCGCATTCACTAATCTGTACCTTATCTTCAAAGATTGTTTTTAATTGCATGGCATTTACAACTCACGCAGGCCCTGCGACTCCATGCGGGAGGCCAGGTTGACGGTGTTCCCGAACAGGCAGTAGCGCGGCATCGTGTTGCCTACCACCCCGGCCACCACGGGCCCAGAGTTGAGCCCTACGCGGATCCTCAGCTGGTGGTCCGGCCGGTGTGGGATCACGAAGTTCAGGACAGAGTCCAGCAAGCTCAGCGCTGCCTGGGCCATCACGGAGGCGTGGCTCTCGTTGAGAGTCGGACATCCGCTGACCACCATGTACGCGTCGCCTATGGTCTCTACCTGGAGGTGGACAGAACATGGCGTTGAACAGGCTTTGCGACAATGGGCTGCATAGAAAAAACGAAGACGGTTGGTCAATTTGAACAAGCCTCCAAACATAGCTCTGGACTAGAGTTACGGAGCCAATGAACGATCAGAAAGCCACAAGTTTAAGGGGATTGGTTGTGTCATGGAGATTGCAAAGCCTTTATTGGGATAACTTAGAAGTATAGTGTGCACTTCTCAACGTTGTCAGCTAGCGTCCTAATAATGTTAAAGTTACAATGAGGAAGGCGAGGTAACATAACAGTGGTGTGCACACGGTATGGTGTTTCGCAGAAGCACAAATAGCAATTCGGAAGTGTACAAAGAGCATCCATTTTCCTTCCGAAAAAATGTGCCTGTCTAGTGCAATAAATTATGGCGGTGAGTTTCGGCAAACTTAAGTACCCGGTATTGCAATTTGTTGGAACATAAATAGGGCAGGTATTTTTCTCATGCGCGTCATACTTTTTCGTATGGATTAGGGAATATCAAGCGCACATGATTACGCTTGTTGTCATGGTTTCCTTATCTAACAAAACAAAATTTGTACATGATTTTTTGGATGACTTTTATATCACTTTTGGACTTCTGCGAAACTTCATAATCCTGTGGTGGTGCGCTGCAGATTGTTAAGTGGAGTAAGTTTCTATCCGAATCATTGACTTCATGAACAGCGGCACTGTCAGCCCAGATTGCTCTCTTCTGTGAGTCATTTTTTGTTCGATTTGGCGGCGAGGAGAAAAAAAAGTCGAGCTATATACGCGACTATCTTTGGCTGTATTGGTGACATACGCGCCGATAAAGGTGCCGATGATTCCAATATAACTGATAACGTTAAAAAAATTTTCAATAGTTTTTCGTCCCATTAGTCACACGAAGTATCTTATCCTATACAGACGCTGGGGCACCGGCTCTGATCCGAACCATGAATCTCTCCTGCCTGTCTATCTACGACACTGCCTACTAAGATGCAGGCGCTCCTGATGTTGAAGAACGATAATGATGCTGACATAAGTGTAGAAGAATGTTTATGGTTGTGTGAGAGAGAGATGGTGAGTTGTAGTTTAATATGGTGATGATACACGTATGGTGATTTAATTAGCTATTCATCGTTCTGGGCTAGAGTGATATTAATGCATGTTTAATGTTTGAGATAATGTAAATAACGCTCTCATTTCGTTATTGTTATTTTGTGGCACTATTGCATTTGATGCAAATGACAGAACTATGACAGTGTCATCACACAATATTTGTTTATGCAATCGAATGATCAAGAAGGAAATGAAATTAGCCGAATAAAAAAACATTAACACCACCCTTGAATGACAGTTTTTAAGATTAGATATTAACTGTATGAAAATGATTTGAAAAATGAAAATGTCACCAACGATCTTAAAAAATGGTCATTTTGATGGTATAGTAAATTATTTATATAAGAGCCAATGACGATGGTTGTAGGTAGACACGACGTTAACGAGAGCAATCATTTTTGTGGTTACCTTGTAGACGTCAAACTCAGAAATAATGTTATCGAAGTGGCTGTACAGCAGATTAAGCATTTCAACAATCTGGCAAGAAAAAAGTCACATAAAGCATGTTATGGCAACGTGTGGAATAAACAAACAAAATCATTGATCTACCGGAACGAGATAAATCAATTAATACATTTATCGCGATATCTGATAACGTAGAGACTGTATGAAACAAAAAATCTCCGCTGGTTTCTCATTTAAAGGACCGTTATCTATTGTTTCTGTCTCTGTCAATATGTTTCTGTTCTCTCTGTTTTTGCCCCCTCGCTCTATCTATCTATCGCTCTTTTTTCCCCTCTCTGTCTCTCTGTCTCTCTCTCTCTCTCTCTCTCTCTCTCTCTCTCTCTCTCTCTCTCTCTCTCTCTCTCTCTCTCTCTCTGCATTTCGTTGTCCTTGTTGTAATATATTGGACTCTTAGTTTCTGCCTATTTGTCTCCGTCTCTCAGTTTCTGTCTATGTATCTGTTCCTGTAGTTATATTTGAGTCTCTTTCTCTGTCCATCATGACTCTTTGTCTGTGTGCCTCTGCCTCTTGGTACCAGTTAGTCTAACTACACTGGGCATATGTATCAGTTTGGTCTTTCAGCTTCTGTCTACTTGTCCCTGTCTCTGTTTCTATCGAGCTATCACTATCTCTCAGTTTATGTCTATGTGTCTGTCTTGTCGTTATCTTTGAGTCTCTTTCTCTGTCCAAAATGACCATTTGGCTCTGCCTTTTGGTCCCATCTGGTTCACTCTGACAACACTGGGCAAATGCAGATAACAAGCAATACAGCCAAACCGCAATAAAGGCTGTGACAGGATGGGCCAGATTCGGAAAAAAACTAGGGTCGGTTAGAAAGTCAACTAAAAATAAAAAGCAACTATAAGCCTTTCTTAAATCATTCCTGATTCACCTTCGCTATATCCTTCTAAGGCCCCTTTCACTCCAACAACGTCAGGGTAAAGCCTTTGATAAATCCCAGCTCCTCTAGGCCACCTTCCGATATTTTCCTATCCAATCTAGGATCACTTCCGTAGATTACCCAGAAGTCGAGCGGATTAATTATCAATCACCTAAAAGGTAAGCTGAACTAAACTAATAGCTAAATCACAACGCATAGAAATCAAGATAGGAAATGGATTGTCTTAAAATACTGGTGGGTTGGTGTCAGTTTAATGTGACTGGCTGAGACAGAAGTCATGGTGTCCCCCCTGTCTCGTGTGTTGCAGCACATAAAGCTGTCAAATGTCAGTCTTGGGGTCTGTCCACAATATAGCCCATGTAGTGCTGACGTTGGACCTTAAAGCAACTTAACTATAACTGCAACTCTCTTAAAAAAGAAGATAAGCGTAGCCCAGCACATTCACCTCCATGGGTTGGCTATCGCTAGTCAACGTGAAGAAGCCAACGATGTCCGACAAGTACGAGATGATCACGCCCTGTAAGGCTTCCAAATCTTTGTCGTTGCTAGGGTCTCTATCTCATTGCCCATGTCTTTGTTTCTTACTGTCTTTATGTTTCTTCTTCTCTGTCTGCGTCTTTCTGTTATGTCTTTGCCTTTGTTATGTCTTGGTCTCAATGTCTTTGTGTTAACCTGTCTCTGTCTGTCTGGCGTTAGTCTTGAGACCCATTCACGATATGGCCCAGTTGGTGCCGATATACGTAACTGAAAAACACAACTAAACCAAAAAAGACAAGAGCTGGCCCATCACGCAGTATAATGTGAACGGCTGAGACAGGAGTATCTGTATGTCTGCACGTGAAACTGTTAGGCGTTACTCTTGGGACCCATCCACCATATGGCCTAGTTGGTGACGCTATGCGTAACAAAAAAACAACAACAACAAACCAAAGAAGATAACCATAAAAAGTCTTGAGGTACGTCCACAATATATCCTATGTAGTGCTGATGTTGGACGTTAACCCAACTTAACTATAACTGCAACTCTCTCAAGAATATAACCATAGCCCAGCACATTTACCTCCATGGGCTGGCTCTCGCTGGCCAGCGTGGTGAAGCCAACGATGTCCGAGAAGTAGATGGTCACGCACTGGAAGGCTTCAGCCTGGACATGTTCTCCGCGCTTCAGATCGTCCGCCACCTTCCTGAGGATGGCACGTTTTGAAATGTATTCATTATTTGAGTCAGTTGGTTTTCAAGTATTTGATGAGATATTTCTGAGACACATAATGATTTTCGATTACGCATCTCTTCTACTAATCGTGATATACACCATTTGAAAATTTCAGATAATTATGTCTTTCTGTAATATTTGTATATGGGAACCGTATTATTTTCTTATCCCCATTTTAAGTGTAAATTATAGAATGTTCTTGCGTATGTCATTTTTTAATTTTTCCATGAGGCATTGATAAAGAATTATCATTATCTTATCTTATTTGAGGGGGAGGAGGAGCTGGGTAGGATTCGATCTCCGCTAAAACACGAGGTATCTCCCTACTGTCTCCATGTATTAGCACGTACAATCGTCAGACGTTCAGCACATTTTTGTGTGTGACTAGTTAAGAAATATAAGGCTGGTATTTGATGAGATCAATCTCTCCTTTGTTGGAAGGCGATCTGGCGCAAGTGGTAGAGTGCCGTGGTCCCAATAGGGAGGTACGCTGTCTGAAACCGGCTGAGACAGGCGTCTTGATATTTCCATACTGTCAGCACGTAAAATTGTCAGACGTTGGACGTTGAGAAACCGACAAACAATTTTCTTTTTACTTCCTAAAGACAAGGATTGAGCTTTCCTGGGTTTTCCTTATCGTTGGTTCAGAGCAATAACCGATCTGACTACCGCCTACACAATCGGTACCACCGTTGAGAAATCACTTATTGCGCTTACTGTTTAAGACGAAATGTCTTACATGTGCCCCTTTGTTATAATACGCTCTCACTTGGTTAACTCATGTGGTGAAATCAACATTATTTCTGAGTATATCAGAAATCCTTTTTTGTGTTGCACTGACTCACCCTGATTCTTACCTTGATGACATTTTGAAAGGCAACGTTGTGTAAACTGCTTGCCTCTTCTATTTACTCACTGTAGCACTATACTTTGAATTACCATAGGAGTTCTGTCTTTGCTCTGTCAAGTTCTTACCAGTGTGGCATTCTGCGAGGCATAATTCTGTTCATTGTTTGCCTTTTTACGTTTCCACGTTAGTATCATACTATTGTAGTTCTGTATCTGTTATGTGCTCCTTCTGTCAATTCTTACCTGGGTGGCAGCTGTTGCCTTTTTTATTAGTGTTATTCTTACATTAGTAAATTCAAAGCCTCTGTGCTCCCTCTTTCACCCCTCCTACCTGGGTAGCAGTTTTTTTTAATTATAATTATTCTGACGTGTGTACATTCAACGTCTCTGTGCTCCCTCTTTCGCCCCTCCTACCTGGGTAGCATTCTGTATAGCAGCATGTCTGTCTTCCTCTTCTCCTCCTCCAGCTGTAGCGTCCTCTCGGAGACCAGTTGTTTTTTACTATAATTATTGTGACGTGTGTACATTCAAAGGCTTTTTCACCCCTCCTACCTGGGTAGCATTCTGTATTATTATTATTATTGTGTATCATTACTCTCTGAACTCTCTTTCGCCCCTCCTACCTGGGTAACATTCTGTACAGCAGCATGTCTGTCTTCCTCTTCTCCTCCTCCAGCTGTAGCGTCCTCTCGGAGACCAGGTCCTCCAGCCGGTTGGAGTAGCGCTCCATCAGCGCCAGCATGTTGTCCAGCACACTGCTAGACCTGGACGGGAGGCGCAGGGACAGTCCATATATAGTACATACACAGCGATAGCACACTGCTAGACCTGGGCGTGGGGCACAGGGAGAGTACATATATAGTACATACACAGCGATAGCATGTTGTCCAGCACACTGCTAGACCTGGGCGGGAGGCACAGGGAGAGTACATATATAGTACATACACAGCGATAGCATGTTGTCCAGCACACTGCTAGACCTGGGCGTGAGGCACAGGGAGAGTACATATATAGTACATACACAGCGATAGCATGTTGTCCAGCACACTGCTAGACCTGGACGGGAGGCGCAGGGACAGTCCATATATAGTGCATACACAGCGATAGCACAATGAAGTACATGGTTAATACAAGGAGGTAAAGAGATGAGCTAGTTCAACGAAGCGAATAGGTAATGAAGTACATAAATAGATGTAGTTCAATGAAGTATAGAGAAGCTACAATAAAAGGGCAGAGCTAATATACTGAACTACAGAGGAACTACAATGAAGTGCAGAGATACTAAAATTAAGTGCAAGAATAGTACAGCGAAGCATACAGATAATGCAAATACGTGTTGAGATAATACAATAAAGCAAATAGATTATGAAGAGCAGAGATGATGCAATGAGGCACAGAGGTAGTACAATTTGATAACACAGTGATGTTCATAGATAATGCAATGAAGTGTGGAAATAATACAAGGAAATACAGAGATAATAAACAGAAGTTCAGAAATAACATAATGTAGCTTAAAGATGATGCTATGTTCACTGCGACAAGATGTTACAACACGAGCATAAAGCATAAGAACAAAGTACAAAGATTTGCGCTCTACAAAACCGCCAATACGTCTATATCGTGGCCCGCTCATATATACGCAATACACATATCTAAACACTTCAGACTCTAGCTTACATATTCACGAACTTTATTCTACAATCCATAAAATGCGTTATGTAAACGTTTTTGTTGTACCAATAAACTGCGATAGTGCCATTGAAAGCAAATATTGACTCACTTGAGGGGGCTGATTTTCTTCATCTTGGAGATAACCCGCTTGATGCTAGGCCTGACCGTGGGGTCCTCCTGCCAACACGTCATGATCATCCGCTTGAAGCTCAGCATCAGGACGGTGTGCTCGGGGAACTCTTCTGCGATGTGAGGCCGCATATATACACCAGGCGTCGCTTCCGGTGGGTAGGCCACTTTGTTTACGATTTCTGAAATTGTTATCGCCATTACTCAGTTTATATGAAGAGCTCGGACAAAAATCCGGCTTACTTTCATTATGGATGTCATGTTAATCTTTAACGAATAGACGTTACAAAATTAAAACAAAAAGCAAAAAACAGCAATTGATTAACGTTGCCATACTTAACCAGTAATCTCTTCTTGAAAAAAAAAACCAAGCGACTCTGTCTCCGATCTTAAAGTCCCCCATGTTTTCAAGGAAGGTCTTGACGCGACACCAGAACGCTAATCCCGGGATATAGCAGATTATATTATATTGAGATAATCTGAACCAATATGCGCGGCGGCCAGAACGGGATTTGAAACCATGACCTTCTGCGCCTGCTTAAACGTAACCATTTTTTGGTCGGAGAAAGGTAATATCTCTGAAAGCTAAAAGCATATTAAGTTTTCATGGACCATCCTATACGATGACAGGCTCAAAGATTTTTTAAGTTTGACAACTTTACGTACTGTTACACAAATATAGCGCGTGGATACCTCCACATTTAGCCTGTCAAACCAAGATGTTAGCCTGTCATCGGTAGCTGAATTGTGCCATATCCTCGATCAAGTTTTGTAAAAGGGCAATGAAGAATTATATGGTCAGTTGTACCATGACGTCCCCTGCCGATCACAGTACATAAGCCAGCCACAAGTAAAATGATATCTGACAAATGAGTTTGCCTTACCATCCTAGAAGACAACTTGGAACGTCTGATTTGAAATGAATGCCCTTGACCCTCTATAAATTTAATACTACGTACTTAAGACCTGCTTACTTACCTAACAAGCTATGTATGTAAAAGATGTAAAGTCTCATTATCTAGCTATCGGAAATATTAAACAAATTCCTTCATTCATACTATTCACACACACACAACGGAACATACCCAGAGGCGTGTAGGCGTCCAGCTCATGTGAGTACGCGCTGTTTTTGCACAGGACCTGCTTGAGAATGATGCCCAGGGAATAGATGTCCGCCTCCTTGGTCCTCGGATGCGACTCGCTCTTAAGCACAGCTCGCAGTACCTCGGGGGCCGTCCACAGGAGATCTGTAGAATTCACAACTTTCTCTCTATAACAGTGCAGATGATTTATAGAGCCAAATTTCCAAGAAACCCATTTTCCATAAAAAAAAAATATAAGATTTATAAAGCACAATTTCCAAGAAACCCATATTTTTTTTCTGTAACACTACTAATGATTTATAGAGCCTAATTTCCAAGATACCGCTTATTTTGTATAACAATACAGATGATTGATACAACCCAACTTCCAAGGAACCCAGGTTTATTTCTATAATTTAGAGATGACTAAAAGAGCATCATATCCAAGAAGCCCAGCATTCTTACTTTAACATTACCAGTGATTTCTAAAGCCCAATTTTTAATACATCCAGCTTCTATAACAATAGCGGTAAGTCCATTTTTCAAGAAACCCAGGTTTCTCTCTTTAACTACATATGATTTACAAGGCAAGATTTCCACACACACACACAAAAAAAACAGTTTTCTTTCTGTAACGATATTATTATGATTTATAGATTTCTAAGAAACATATATAAACAAGACACAGAAAATTAAATTTGAATTCAGTTGGTTGCTCAGCGTACACCGCGAAATTTACATCGGCTATATCTTGGACGGGCCCCAAGACTAACGCCTGACAATTGTTCGTGCTACCAAACAGAGACTCCTGAAACAGTCGATTACATTATAAAGGACTGTGGATCTGTGGGAAGCTAACGGCATCTCCCCTGAAGTCTTCTAGTTTTCTGCCCCCCCCCCCCCAATCTCCACAAAAAAAACCCCACAAAAAAACAAACAAAAAGCGACAAAACAACAAAAACAACAACAACAACAACAACAACAACAACAACAACAACAACAACAACAACAACAACAACAACAACAACAACAACAACAACAAAATACCTACTCATTGATAGCCCATCACGACAGAAGGGTTTAGTTAAAACTTGACAAATTAAAGTCTTGTCATAAACCAGGATTGCCTACAACCAACTCCTCTCAAACACTTGATCCAAAAACCTTTCCATATCGTTTAAAAAGTACTAAAAAAAATAAAAAAAACAATAACAACAAAACAACGAATAAAACAACAACACCACAACAGCTTAAAAAATCTGAAGCCCTGAAACAAAACAAAGAGAAATAAATAATCCAACGTGACTATAAACTACAAACAGAAGAGCTATTAAATTTGTTTCCTATACCAGCTTGTCAGTTACCTGAATAGTGCTTATCATCGCTGGCGTCCTCATCTCGCTTCTCTCCCTTGCGGAAGCGCCTCAAGCCGAAGTCGGTAAGCTTGGCCACCCAGCGCGAGTCAATCACGCAGTTACTGGCCTTTAGGTTGCCATGGACGCCAAGCTCGCTGTTGTGAAGGTATTGAAGACCCTGGAGGAGAGACGGAGGCGAAATCTTTGCAAATCAAAATAATCTCCAAACTAATCTACATGTCTCTATCTGTAGGCTAGTCAGATACATTAACGAATTGGTTGGGGTCAGAACAAAATTGTCATGTCGTGACCAAATGTAATTTCCTAATGTCTGGAGGGGATGGTCGTGTCGAAAAAGGCAAACGTTTAAGAGGTTGCTAGAAGGTGTAAACAGTTTAAAGCGAAGATATCAACAAAAACATACAGGTAGACTAAAGGAGACCTGGAGAATAACAGTTTACTGGATAGGAATGGGTAGAATATGATGGAGGACAGATATATGGAGAGAGAGAGAGAGAGAGAGAGAGAGAGAGAGAGAGATCTCTCTCTCTCTCTCTCTCTCTCTCTCTCTCTCTCTCTCTCTCTCTCTCCCTCTCTCTCTATCTCAAACCCGTACCAACAAATTGTCTACTCACAGTGGCGATATATCCACATCGATGAGGTCTGAAAGAGCGCCATCCTGCAGACCACCCCCTCTCTCTCTCTTTCTCTCTCTCTCTCTCTCTCTCTCTCTCTCTCTCTCTCTCTCTTTCTCAAACCCGTAACAACATAGTGTCTACCCACCGTGGCGATGTCCACCGCGATGGAGAATTGGAAGAGCGCATCCAGGCGAATGTCCGAGTTGTTGAGCACGTCCTGCAAACTGCCCTTGCTGCAGTACTCCCACATGACGCTCACGTGAGGCGCCTCAGTGCATGCGCCGTAGAAGGTGGCCAGGTTCGTGTGCTTCAAAGACTTCATCTGGAAAGATCAATAGTTTTTTTCTAATCCCAGTATTGTATAAGTAAGGACAGAGATTTTATCTGAGATGATCTGAGTTTTTTTTGGTTTATCTAACAGTGCTGGTTGGTTGCTTAACGTCAAACGTCAGCACTATAAAGTATACATTGTGGGCGGACCCCAAGACCAATAATTTTACACGCTACCACAGAGAAACAGTGTGGTTAGACCTAGACTCCTGTCTCAGCGACCCATTTTGTAGGGATCGGTTAGTATAATGTGCCCTTCTTAGGCTGGCTAGGCTGGGGTTGTGGGTTCCGTATGAAACCCTCTTGCTTCATCTTGAAGGGAAACACTCTAAATAAAAACTTTTCCCACACTCGAGTTAAAACGACAAATTTGGAGAAACTACAATATAAAGCACATGACAACCAAATCACGGAGAAGTCTAATAACGCGTGCTCAAGACGCCGCTTTGTTTCCCAATCCGAAGCGCTAGGAACAGGTGATAAAAATATCACAAGATGAGGTGAGATTTTCAGAAAGGTGTTACATTTTGACGAAAGCTGAAAGGGAGGAGGGGGGGGGGGTCAATAGAGATCCGAGCTCGAGACCCTGCTGGGTGAGCTAACTGACGACGGATGTTATACCTAAGGAAAGGGTTGTTTGAGAAATAGGATTGGTTTCCAATGGTATATCCAACAAATACCAAAAAAAAAAACTGTGCGTTTTCCTCCGACTAAAAACTTTTATTTTAATCTGTTGTCGAAACGACAACAATATAATTTATTTCTAACATAACAGAGTTGCCATTGAACCGCGAGCAGGTTAGGGCTTCAGATTACGTTTACAGTTGGGTTCTTTGAAGACATTTAAACTTGATTTTTTTTTCATAGTTAAGAAAATAGAAGAGCCAAAGCTGCATTATTTGCTGATATCGTTGACGATAGGCCACACAGTTTTTCCGCCGGGCGCCCTAATAAAATCACGTTGCCTAGATAACACAGAAGAAAACTCTAAAACTTAGCATCTGAGAGCTTCGTGTTTGTTTGCTTACCATTTGCATCTCCTTCAGTAATATCTTGTCCTCTTTGATCGATTTCTTGTTAATCTTTCTCACGCTGACAAGGTCGCCCCGATACCGCGCAACCTGAACAAAAACAAAAGTCTCAACATTAACGTTGTAGGTACTGATATTTTACGGAGAAATAAAATTGACACGTTAGTGTGTTTGTAGACATCAACTCTGCCTAAGGATTTTGTGAGCCTTTCAAGCAATAGTTCTCGAAATGAGAAATGCTTAAGGTGCAAACAGATTGAATAAATTAGAAAGATAACATTGAACATGCATATTATTAACTATGCGAAAATAATATTATCTTGACAAAATATTGACATGTTGGTTTTTTTTTCAGACCATTCCTTGTTGAGCTAAGCCAATGTCTTCCAATTAAGTCGCGCAGTTGCTTATAAAACCTCATTTCCTATAATTATGTGGCACGGCAGCTTTCTCAGGGTCATCTGTGGGAGATTGGTGTCAATGTGCCTTTCTATGTTATCCAGCATTAATTAACACTTTCTAGTTTCCCGGTGAAATCCTATGCG
Organism: Elysia chlorotica; assembly: GCA_003991915.1. Lineage (NCBI taxonomy): Eukaryota > Metazoa > Mollusca > Gastropoda > Plakobranchidae > Elysia > Elysia chlorotica. The sequence goes on from RQTK01000973.1 coordinate 42,664, forward strand.
GAGAGAGAGAGAGAGAGAGAGAGAGAGAGAGAGAGACCAAGAGAGAGAACGATAGAGAGAACGAGAGATACACTTAGATACACAACGAAACATATAATTATACAGACAGACAGAGAGAAAAAAGAGCTAGAGATCATGAAGGAGTGTGTGTGAGAGGGAGAGAGAGAGAGAGAGAGAGAGAGAGAGAGAGAGAGAGAGAGAGAGAGAGAGAGAGAGAGAGAGAGAGAGAGAGAGAGAGAGGCAGACAAACAGAAAGACAGACAGAAAGAGTGACCAAGAAAAAGGACGAGTGAGAGCGAGGAAGTTAATGAAATCAAGACACAGAGATAAAGAGAGGGAGAGGAGGAGGAGGGTAGAGGTTGCGAGAGACAAATTGACAGAGAGAAAGACGGAACCAGAACCAGAGAGAGACAGAGAGAGATACAGACAGACAGAGAGACAGAGACAGAGACATAGACATGGAAAGACAGAAGGAAAGAGAGACAGAGAGAGATACAGACATACAGAGAGACAGAGACAGAGACAGGGAAAGACAGAGGGAAAGAGAGACAGAGAGAGAGTGAGGAAGATTGATTGATTGATTTGAAGTTTGAATTTGTTGGTCTTCTCCCCCTTTACAGATTACATGTATAATAGATCGATGTGTATCAACAAATATAACCAAGTTTTAACATTACCAAAGATAGGAACATAGGAAAACAACATTGTTAAGACTAGCACTCAATCTTTTTTTAAATTACTACCTCTAATATTGAATGTGTAACATGAGATAGATTCCAATTTTAGAATGAGGATAAATAAGTGTGTATATTAAGAAAATTCAAAATCAAAAGATATTTCTTGCAGATGTGCTAAGTTAGAAGCTCCTCATAATTGCAATTTTTATCATCTATTTAATATATATTTGTCTTCGTCTCAAACTTAGATATGCGATCAAATCCAAACCGCTCCACCCTAAAATCCTAAATTTTACAGTAAAAATACAAATGAGCCAGGTAATTTTTAGAGTAATAAAACTAATAACATCAACGCCTAATCAATTCCTAATTAACAGATCAGTTTCATATATTCACAGCCCTGCTATTCATTTCCTGCTGTAGCCTACTGGCAATCAAAATGACACATTGTTTGATTCGCGTTTGGATTACGTTTCGTTGGTGATGTGTAGATCTATAGTTTAATCAACCACTCATGCTAAAAGCAACTTGGGTCGAAAACAAACAACGCGAAGAGAGTGTCTACAGCAAAACGAAAACAGCAAGAACGTATCAGCTATAAATCTAGATCTAGATCTAATGATAATGGCCCAGCCGCACCGCCTCAACCGATACCGGATCAACGATTAGCCTTATTCTATAAAATTAATTATTTTCAAAATGTTATAAACATAGGACCCCTTGACCAAAGATGTGTTCACTGTCAAGCATTAAAATTTAAAGGTGAAACAAAAGCGTTTTGTTGCCCCAATGGGGCATAGAGAATTTATTTCATAACAAAAGTTCTACAAGCAAACATTTTCTAGAAAATATAAGACAGTACAATTCCATCTTTCAAATGATGTCAACGCAGTGAAGGCACGAAACGTCGTATACTCAGAAGTGCTGAACTAATCAATGTAAGTGTAAGTTCGAAGAGCAGGGCATTGGTTAGTTAGGACATGTAATTCATCTTTTTCGTTTTACATAAAAGAGAGAGAGAGAGAGAGAGAGAGAGAGAGAGAAGAGAGAGAGAGAGAGAGAGAGAGAGAGAGAGAGAGAGAGAGAGAGAGACAAAGAGAGAGGTGTGGATAGATAGACAGACATTAAGGGGAGAGACAGAGACATATAGAAGAACAGAGAGGGGGAAAGACAGAGACAGAGAGGGAGAGACAGAAAGAAAAAGAGACAAAGAGAGAGAGAGGAAAAACCAGAAAGAAAATAAAAAGAGATAAAGAGAAACTGAGACAGAGACTCACAGAGAGACAGATTGAACGCGACAGAGAAAGACTGCATGGAGCCAGAGAGAGAGAAACAGCGTCATACCAGAGTGAACATCTGGGCTATCATCAGCATGTTGTCCCGCCTGGCAAGAGACGTGTTGGCGCTGCTGCAAGACTCATTGTCCGATGTGTCCTGTAGCTCCGGCAAGCCATCAGCCGTCACGTTCTGGCCAGGAAAAAACTGTTCAAAGAAAGCGCAATTGTGGAAGCAAGCAGAGTGAACCAGGCTCAAGTCGGAAATCTAACTTTTTTAGTTACTTATAGTGTGTTAAGAAGTATCATATGCACTCTAAGAGATTGAAAATACTACAACTCTATCATTTCTAGAACAAGAAATATATGTTTTTATTTAAAAACGACCAAAGTAGAAATATGGTATTTTTCTATGTCTAGCTCAAAGCGTATACCAGCGACCTGTGTCTGTTTGGCTATGATTGCCCTGTGGAGCTGGATAGGCCACACACTTTGACATCATGCCTGGAGTGGAATCCCCAAGGAAAAAGAAAAGTTGGCCGCCCAAAGAAGACTTTGCGTCAAAACGCCTATGCTGAGATAAGATCCGCCAGTATTACTACATGGGCCGAGCTGAAGAGGACCAGCCACAACTGAGGTGGGTGGAGGGGAGTTTGTGTAACCTTATGTTCTACAATAAATCAGACGGCTTAAACTTAACTAAACTAAAACAGTTATATGTAGGATATTAATGTCATTCAGTTTAGCGTCCGTTAGGTTCCAAAAGAAGATTCTGCCACAACTTAATGTGCTGCCACAAAGAGACAGGGCTGGAAAACCAGGACTGCTGTCTCAACCGCTCACTGACCCAACTAGTGGAGGGGAAATTCCGACGAATGAATTTACCAATCGTTGGACCGAATCTATACCTCCCATTTGAGAGCCAAACGATCTACCATTTAAGACAGATCTTTGTGATTTCCGACTTCCGACTTGACGCGAAAAAGTTAAGTTCTTTCGTGGGTTTAAATCTCCTAGGTACCCGCGGAGAATCCAATGCATGTATGAAGATGAAACTGCAAAGCGGTGTATCCGGAACTTACACTGACCAACCAATAGGAAAAAAGACGTTCCAATCGAGAATCGAACCAGTAACGTTTGAGTGTAAGCAATTGCGCCCATCGACTGAGCTACCTGACCACAGCCTCCTTCTCCCCATCCTGGTGAAGAAATTAACCATTGCCTGCTTTTTTTCTGAAAAAAAAAACCCTAAAAATTCCATCTATAGGAAAACTTTGAATGCTTCTGTTTGTGATGCTTTTCACACATGAAATGGATTTATAAATTGTGAAAACACGAACATTATGTAAAAAAACGTAGAAAAAAAGAACATGTTTGTTTTTCTTCGTTGATACAAGTTCTAGGATGCAAAAAGTAAAGAAAGAATGCAGGCCTAACAACTTTTTTTTAAAAACAAACGTTAACAGTGTTGACAAAAGAAGGTTTTGCATGTAGCCATTTGCAAACATGAGCTATGCCTCAAACAATGTTGTCGAGTCGAGGCAAGAAAAATCACAATAGATGTATAAAAAATGTAGAAATCATCAATGTTCATCATTCTGAGTTTGTTTTTATGGCTCGTCAGCACGGTGACGGCTTTCCATTATTCTGAGAGTAGCACAGCTTCTAAATTATTTTTTCTTTGCGTCCACAGTTGTGTACCCCGATTACCGGAAATAGCAATATACCTTATAATTTACTCAAGTATTAATATTAGTGGTGTTTTGACAATATTTAAAGTCTGTGTACTTTGCGACTCAAATTAAGATGCTGTATGTAATTTCGTTAAGGCGATATTTAAAGCACTATGAGGATACATATAAAAGTGTGCTGTGATGTCATACGTGTTGGCTAAGAGGTCCTCTGGAGACGTCAAAGTCAAGGACGGAGTACTTGATCTTCCACCGCGTCTCGTAGAGTGCCTTCTCCTTCCTCCACCACCTGAGAATGACGGGGAAAGAAACTTAGTATTGTTAACAAAATCCGTCACTATGGTGACAAGATCATACAATAAATAAAACATTTGTTGGCTATACAAATTACACTTTAAATCGCCTAAAACTGAGGAAAGCAGAAACACATTGCTGCAGAAACTTATTTGTCAATCCAGGCAGAGAAGTCTTATGAAATCCCACAAGACGGACCTTGAGTCAAGGAAGTAAGTAATATGAATATAATAGTTATAGTTATAAGATTGTTGATCTTAACAATTAGAAATATTGTATCAAATCTAACTGATTTAACTTTGCGTTGTTTACATACCGTATCAACAAACAAAAATTAAGACAAAATACTAAAAATAGCTGACCAAATAATTTTGAATTGGTTGACTTTTACATTATAACTGTAATCTTTAATTGAAGAAAAAAAAAGATACAATTGTCATAATTTCAAGCCTTGTTTTACCTGAAGATGAGGGAGAAGGCAATCACTGCAGCAAGCATGACGACCACAACAACGGGAGTGATAACTTGTAGAGCAAGGTGATCTAAGGGGGGATTTGGGGAAGAAAGAGATATCAAACTTTTGATGCATGTATAAATAAAAATATAATACTTGATACTCCGTTCTCTAAACGGAAAAATTATTTAGGAAAATCGCATTTAATGAGAATGATTACATTGAGAATAATCCGGTATAGGAGACCAAATTAGCATGACATTCCATAAATGTTATTAGGGGACGAAAAGTTGTTAAGCAAAACGTGTATAAGATTAAAATAATTTTTGTTTTAAAGAGACATAGAAAATGCCATGCGGTAGTATTTAATGAACGTGACCACATAGTTTAATGATAGTAATCCGGGATCGGAAACAAATGAACATATCCCAGAAAAATATAGGGGATGAGGACGGGACTGTATATAGGCCTACACATTTTAATTATGAAGGCTATAGAGTAGAATATCGCTAAAGAAAATTATTACATTTGTAATACGCACGTTATATATAATATTTGTGTCAAAATATTACTATACGCACTAAATTTATGTGTTTTTGTATCAATAAAATCATTTTAATCAAGCCCCGGAATAGAGCAAAATTCTCTCCCAGATTAACGTTTTCTAGCTCTCAAGAAAAAATTATTATACACGTTATGAAATATCAATTTAAGATATATGCAGCGTTTACGTTCATTCTTGGATTAGAAGCACTATACTAAATACGAGGGGTGTTCATTATGTCCTTAGCTTGACCTTGAAGCAGTTGTACTAGAGTAAAGAAATTTTGTGGGTAGCTAGATCATCTATGTTGAACACGGCATGCAAAATTTGAATCTAGGGGATAAGGACGGGACTGTATATAGGCCTACACATTTTAATTATGTAGGCTATAGAGTAGAATATCGCTAAAGAAAATTATTACATTTGTAATACGCACGTTATAATTGTAGTATTTGTGTCAAAATATGACTATACGCACTATAATTATGTGTTTTTTGTTTCAATAAAATCATTTTAATCAAGCCCCCGAAGAGAGCACAATTCTCTCCTATTTTCTAGCTCTCAAGAAAAATTATTATACACATTATGAAATATCAATTTAAGATATATGCAGCGTTTACGTTCATTCTTTGGGTAGAAATACGGTACTAAATATATAGTGCGTAAAGCAGAATTTCGACAGAAACGCTATAGTTCGTATGGACAGCTCTAGGCAAAAAGTTAAAAGGAAACGGCCTAGGTTCCGGGCATGGAAACCATAATTATAACCTTACGGAGGAAAATAACCAAATCGTCAAAAAGACTGGTCTAGGCCTGGCACTACGGTGCTTGCACATAAATGTATTCTAAACCAGGGAAGGGAAACCAGATGTGTAGATTATAAAGTTACAAAGACAAAAACCCAATAAGTTAAAAAAAAATGTTTTCCAGGGCCTAGGATTATGCACATTTTTATATTCTGGACATTTCTCACGGAGCATTTATGTCTAGATCTCAATAGCCAAAACAAAAAGAATAAGTACAAAATATTATGCCTATTTAGATCTATAATTATCTAGATCTAGATGTTTACGATGTGGAGTACGATGTGAAGTACCGTGTTGAGAAAGGTTTCGCAAAAAACAACAACTACACAACAACAAACAAATATTATTATTTAGGGGTTAGCCCAAAAAACTTTGTCGCTATAGTCTCAAAAACGAAGATATCAGTATTGTCCAAATTCGGCATGGTGATTGGTACTTATAAAACGCTAACGATGGTCAGGATTGCAAATAAAATAATGCTTGATTTTTTTGTTACATCATAAAATACACATGATAATACAAATTTAAAAACAGAAATTTCGATAAGCTGTCTCGTGACGAGCAGACCCCTTACTACTTTGATATAAGTGTGGTACATGATATGAAGTTTCGCAGAGTCACAAATACGGTATAAAAGTAATCAAACAATGTACACAGCCAAGACAAAACAATATGTCCCTTTCCATTACCATAACAACAAGCTTAAAAAGTGTTCATATTTAAAAGCTCGACGCGCGTAAGTAAAATACCTTCCCGATTACTGTTCCATCAAATTTAGAATACTTAAGTTTCCTTGAACTCGCCGTCGTATTGCGCTTGACAAACACACATTTTTTCGGAAAGAAAATGGATGCTCTATGTACACTTCAAAAAGGCTGTTTGTCTTCTGCGAAAATCCATATCTTGCGAGTGTGACGTGTGTGTGTGTGTGTGTGTGTGTGTCTTTTTTGTTATTGTGTACAATATCTACATTTTGTGATACGCCCTTAGAGACAAAATACTAACCAAAAACGTGCATCACTAACTCGAGGACAAAAACACAATCAGATCAAAGTTGGTTTGTAAATGTTAGATCTAGCTAGAATGTACGAGTATATTTCTTAGGATTTTGTGTAAGAATAGATCTATCTGGAATTCGTGATCCAGAATTTGAAAATTGATCTTAGTGAAGATCTACATTTTGTGATTAGGCCGTAGAGACAAACAATGCCACTAAAAAAACTTGTAGCTCTAACTTCAATAACAAAAAGACAATCGGATAAGAGAGACTGTAACCATAATACATCTGTTCCTGCTGAAGATGTACAAACTGAAGCTGTAACTGATGAGCCACCACGTCTACGTTTTTGAAAATGACAATGTAGGGTGTGCAAGACATTCGAATCTATATGTGTGTGAAAATGTTTAAAATGATTCTTTCTGTTGAACACATCTGAAAGTTCTACAACTCAGAAAATGTAATAGATATCTCCGGTGAGTTTATAAATGTCAAAAGATGTACTCGGCTTTAGAAAAATAAGTAGACCACAGAGTTCTGCTCCTTTTGTTTCATAAATTAACGGTTAGAAGTTATGAATTCTAAAGGTGTCAGTTCACTGGACCAAAAAAAAAAACAGAGCTGCATTCATATAGAATTTAAAGAAGATCGGTGCAGCAGTTAATCGTTTAGAGGTGAGCAAAAATCGATCTTTTTTGTTGTAATATAGATGGTTCCAAGCATCGGTCACAGACAAATAGTTAACAAGTAAGGATATGGAAGCGCCCTAGACCGTATTAATTAGGACCATGGGACATGGGCGCCTATATAAACATCAGTTTTATGGATTACCGACTGGTGAATCACGCGATGGGCAAGTAAGTCATGGACAGCTTGACTGGTTGGTCATTTTCTTAATGTCCAGCGACAGAGAATAGGCGATATCACAGACGGATCTTAGGACTAACGACAATTTGACGTGCCGATCTCAGCCGCCCACATTATTCTGACCAATTAGTAGAGGACGAAACCCGACGAGTGTTTTTGTCTAGATGTCTCTGAGGCAGTTTTAATGAATCTGAAAATTAACCAACATGTGCGCGGAGAGGTGTAGAGTAGTAAAATAATGTAGTCTGTAAGAAGAAAAGGAGCTTCCAGGAAAATCAATACGCCACAACGTATATAAAATTGTTATTTTTACAAATTGTTGTAGGGATAAACTCGAATGAAAGAATTGAAAGACTGGATACAATAAAGTAGGGGTAGGGAGAAAGTAGGCAGGAAGTTTCTGAAGGAACATAAATAAAAAAAGAATAATTAGGAATCAGCATTCTACATTAAAGTTCTTTGGTGTACTTTAATAATTCATGTGTTGTTTCTTTGTTGTTGTTATTGTTGTTGGGAATGTCCACCTTTTGTTCCGTCACACCTTAGACAGATAGACAGTTTCAAGTCGGCTACAGTAGTTCATACAAAATGTATCCTTGAAAAAATGTAGATATAACGAATCATTTGCTTGGAGCATAGAGTGCTGAAACCTAAATCACTGTCGGAAAAAGACAGCAAAGAAAACTAAATCTTAATAACTATTTTGCAACAGCATTAGGACATAAAAAGAACTGGTATAAAAGATTCCTATCTAAAATCAAAGCAACGTAGATGGAGAAAGAAATAAAGGAAGAAATAAAGAGAGGGACAATGACAAAGAGAAAGATAGATTATTGTTATTTATCAATGTCATAAGATTGTTGAAACTTTAAAAAAAGCGATACTAAGAAAAAAAATAACCAAAGCAATTTTAAATTTTATGTTTGAGAAATGGTAGCGGATACTAGTTTTTGACGCTCTCAAAATAAATTACATGGACACACTATTCTCTCCTGGGATTGTGGTAATGTAATTTTCGCGTAAAATGTCATTAAATTGACAGTCATTTCACATTAATTTAAAGTATAAAAAGGGAAGCTAACCTGTTGGTATTGGGTTAGAAATGGAAAAAGCCCCAGGGAAAAAAGATATTGGCAAGTTACGCCCACGGGAATATGAGCATTTTTTTTTGTTAAAGATCCGTCGAAGGATTTCACATTTAAAGATGCCTCAAAGGATTTCACATTTCCCCAAACAGTATTTGTTTCAAAGAGTGCAATAACTTTTTTTTTAGTCTAGAAAATAAATTTCATCAGCACATTAATATAGCTATCGGTTGGCCGTTTGGTAGTCATCCAAATTACTGGCAACAGTCGTGTACGTATTCTTAAAGCTCCGACAGAGAACAAAATACCTTAACAGAGAAGAGCATCATGATCTTTGCATGATGGAAGATTTCGAATCATTGTCTTTGTTCATACAAGTCACAAGATTTTTTCAGTGCTCAGAAAAAAAATGATGGAATAAAGTACAAAGAACAAAACAACAATCAACTAAATATGAAGTGAAGACAAAATTGACGGCCCGCGAGTTATTGTAAAACCTCAACTTTATGCGAACCACGCAGTTGCGATTTGTCTGTCACAGAATGAGATAAACGAAGAGAATTTCCTATTGCCGAGATTTTCTTTTCAATTCATCGCGAAATAGATTTAGCTGACTACGTTATATCTTATTGATACAAAAGAAAAGAAAATTTTTATTTTATAACTTCGCCAAAGTAGAATCAGAAAACGCTGAGGGCCCTGAGGTTCACAATGGCTGTCTTATCAGAACATCATCAACTCATTTGTGAGAACAATTTCTGTGTATAAAGATTGTCTGGCGCAAGCCGCAGGCTCTGGTTTTAAAATAACAGAACATTTCTGATCCCATTAAGCTGTTCCATCTCTTTTCCAAGAGAAAGTTGTTGTTTTTTTACTCTTTCTCTCTGTCACGAGGTAGGCAAATTCACCTAATAATTGAGCTTTCCCATTATTTTCACGAATGAAAAAAACAACAACCCATCAGTATCATTCTGTAGTTACGGAAGTACAAGATTACCAAGCAAGACAGTGTTCAACACTGTATTATTACTGTTTGTTAAAATTAATGTGTTTATACCAAGTTAGCCTAAACAAGGAATATTGTGAACCGCAATTTCATGGGTTGTTAACGAAGCGTCGACTGATCAAATGGTTGTTTTCATTAAGTTTACACCTGGTAATAACAAAAAGTATACCAATCTCTCAAGTGGAGTGATGGGTCCACCGCATCAGTATAGATAAAAATGTAAGATGAAAATTGAATGTAAGATAGTTAAGATATCTAATACATCGATTTGAGTAACAAAACTAATGTTACTTCCAACTACTATTAGGGGTTATATAGGAATGGTTTGTAAGTTCGAACACATCAGTTCGCTTTAGCAAATTTATAGCGTTTTACAGCAATCAATAACAAATGCTTGAAATGTATTTAGTATAGAAACAAGAATTTGAGCATATGACTGATGTGCGACTTATTTAAAAAAAAAGCAAAAAAACAATAATCCATTAGTTACGAAATGTTTGTATTTTCTACTCTTAGAGTGCCAATAAGTAACGCCACGCAGTGGAAATGGGGACACTGCTTTCTCTACTAATTGTTTAATGGCGGGTTAATTCACCTTGTTGTTGACACAGTGTTATTTGTTTGATTAGTGGAACTGTTTACCATTCCCGTGGGTACTGGGGCAGGCTTCAGAGATAGATCGAACGAACCCACCGCTCACTAGGGCTATCTACAGAAAAAAAACCCCAAGAGTGACTGTAATTACCATTGATTTGACGGGAAGGCACAGATAAATCAGGATGTCGGCACACTCTTTGATTCTAAGTCAGAACAAACAAGATTAAAGCGCTGCTCCGATTAAACACTATGTGCTGTCCATCAGCGAATAAATGAGTTTCGGACTGCATTGTTTGGTGGATACCTGACAGGAGATCTTATCGCTGTAAAGGTCAGCATAGTCCGACCAGCTTCAGTTAGATAATGCCATTTCTGCGACTATTTCTGGACACTTACACTGACTAGACATATAATTATATTGGTTTTTTCTCGAATATAATTGGATTAGATTTTCTCGAGGCGTGGACTTACTACCACACTATGACGTTAGATCGAGGCAAAGGAGAATATTGAGAGAAGACTTGTACCTCATAACTGATACGAAACTATGCCAACAAATAAATAACCTCCAAGGTTAAAACCTACTCAGATAACTTCTTTTAAGAGACTATGTTTCCATTCACTTCATTTCTCTCTCCATCTTTCTATCTCGCTCTCGCTCTCTCTCTCTCTCTCTCTCTCTCTCTCTCTCTCTCTCCCTCTCGTTCCTTTCTAAGTGTAGTTATTGTTCGGCCTTTTAAGAGACTAGTAAATTCTATGCAACTTTACCACTCTCTCTCTCTCTCTCTCTCTCTCTCTCTCTCTCTCTCTCTCTCTCTCTCTTTCTCTCTGTATTCCTTCTCTCGTGACAGATAGTGTAATTATTGGTGCGCTCAGAGGAAACGACTAATTCTCTTTAGTAACATAATAAGACCAAAGATGAAGTTGCGGTGCACTGACAGATCATCAAAGTGGTGGGAGAAAACGATACTTTTTACGCTAATGAAATAGTAACGCTCTATCTAATTTTTGCCTCACGCCGGAAGGCAAAAGAGGTGATAAAAGGCAATTAAACAGTGCATCAATAACTATCTGTTTGTAATCGAAGTCTAGTACATTATCATTGTTATTCAATGTCAATAGGCGTGCGTGATCTGTACTTAAAGTGCCCTCTCAAGAACTTAAGTTCTGCATCTATTCATTAATGGACGCCCCTTTCATATTGTCATTGTACAACGCCTCTTAGATTCCGTTTTATTTGATTTTTGGCTTCTCAATTTCTTAATGAGCCAAACGATAACTGAAGGTTCATTATCATCATTATCTCTCTCTCTCTCTCTCTCTCTCTCTCTCTCTCTCTCTTTATTCTGATGCATCTTTCACCCTTTCTAACTCTCTGTTTCTTATGGAAGAGGTGAGAATTAATATATTAAAGATCACACTGATATTACTAATGGTATTATCTTTACAGTGTTTATATGCAGGAGTATCTGCAACTGTTAGTAAGGTGAACTTAGAAAATGGCGAGACAACTAACTTAATTATCCAAATGGATAGTTTTAATACCCAGCCAAATCTAGCGCCATTAGATAAAGATTTTACTATTTATAACAAAAGCACTAGCAGTAAAATTGTTACAAAAAATGGTAAAACAGAACGCAGCTATGAAATGACTGTAACAATGATACCAAATAAATCTGGTAAGGTTATTATACCTGCTATATCAGTAGGTAATTCAAAAACATCTCCAATAATCTTAAATGTAAGTAGTCAATTAAATCAATCAGAAGAAACAAAATATGAGGATGTATTTGTCCTTGCTTCTGTTAGTCAGCATGATAGTTATGTAAATGTGCCTGTTGTTTATACTATTAAACTTTACTACTCAACTCAAGTGTTAGGTATTACACCTAAACCATTTGATATAGATGGTGCAGATATTAAACCAATGCAAACACAAAACCAACGAACTCAAAAAAGAGTCAACGGTAAGTTGTATCTGCCTGTTTCTTTATTTCTCTTTTTCTTCACCGTTCTCTGTCTGTCTATTTCTGCGTCTCTATCTCTCTCTTACCCTATGTGTCTCTCTATATATTAGTTTTTGTCTCTATATATAAGTCTTTGACTTTCTTCTCGTGGTATCCCCGCTCTGTGTGGCAGCACATAAAGTGTCAGACGTCAGTCTTGAGGCCCGTTGCCGTATAAGATCCTCCAGGGGGACCTAGGATACCTAGGAGACGTTAAAACCGGAGAGAGGGATAGAACTCTCTCCCCCGCTCTATAGAGAACTTTCCTCTCGTGACAGTCTACATAATTGTTGTGCCGCTAAAAGCAGGACACCCGTGAGCGTAAAGACCCCACGTTCTATCGCCCCCCCCCCCCCCCCTATCCCCAACCCGTCATCACATCGCCATATACCTAAACACACACACACACACACACACACAAACACATGACATCCTGTAGTTAAATAGTGCCCTGAATGCCATACATTCACACATTGTTTAGCATTGGCTAATTTTTTTTTAATTACTATCTGTTTAAACAAAATATTCAGTGATCCAGTGATAGAGGGGACAGTTAAAGCTGTTAGAGAGAAAGTTGACTTAGGCGAGAGAGAAAGAGAGAAAGACAGACAGATAGACAGACAGACTAGACAAACAGACAGACAGACAGACAGACAGACAGACAGACAGACAGACAGACAGACAGACAGACAGACAGACAGATGCTCAACTGGACTATTATTTGTCAGCCCCGACTCGAAGTTAAAGTATCAAAAGGTCAAATTTACGTACTCTGCCAATAAAGGACCATATTTGACTATTACATACTGAACAAGGTAAAACAATAAAAGTAAGTCGTAGTTTTTTATATTAGTTGAAATATTTATATGTGGATGGGCCCCGAAACTGACTTTTGACTTTTTAAGTGCTGCCACAAACAAGACAGTCGGTCACATTAGACTGACACCGACCCAAGCAGTAGGGGTCGAAATCGCAAAGGCTTGAGCCACGGACCTCCCGCGCCGGAAGCCGGTGTTCTACCCCAGGCCTACCGTGCCCCCCTCTTGTATTAGAGATACAGAAGAAAATATCATGAGTATGACTCGTTTCGGCAAGGTTTCTTCTACCATTTCAATTACCAAGTTCATAATCAGATCAAGTCTTGAATATTTAAGCTCATGAGCAGCGTTTTGCATACTTCAAGACTAGATTCCTCTTGACCTTGAAACTTGAGTGCTTGTCTCAACAAATTCAGGCAGCAGCCCCGACAAAATAGATATTTTTTTCTACTCTATGGGCCGCATTGGAGGCTTCTAAAATTCACATGCAGGGTCGCCGAAATAAATAAACTGTTGTATTTAGAACCAAAGTGAGCTATTTGTCAGTACAATGTTAGGCACAGTTAGGAAAGTTTACATCCTTAGACTAGTAGGGTGAACAAAAAATACACTCAATATGATTTTGTCATGACTTTAGTACTAATTTAAAAGCAAAAGATCACGATTACCCTTGTTATGCAAAATATGTTCCCTACAGTTATTTATGACGGGGCTCTGCTTGCAGTTTTGGGTAGCCTCAGCCGTAGTCATAATGAGCATGTAAAGAACTGCAGTCATAATGAGCATGAAAAGAACTGCAGTCACAATGAGCGTGTAAAGAACTGCAGTCATAATGAGCATGTAAAGAACTGCAGTCATAATGAGCATGTAAAGAACTGCAGTCACAATAAGCACGTAAAGAACTGCAGTCACAATAAGCATGTAAAGAACTACAGTCATAATGAGCAGGTAAAGAACTGCAGCCATAATGAGCAGGTAAAGAAGTAACAGCAACCTGGTATTTTCTGTTGCCGTTTAGGATCCCTCAGGGAAATAACCTGAGAGACAGTTAGTTTTAGATCTCGAATTCCCATAGACCAGAGGCTAACCCTTTCACTTTAATTTTTTTTGCCATTCAGTTGGATAAAACAACAGCTCTTGATCATCATAAAACTCGTATAACTAACTGCAGGTTATTTGGTTTGCTGTCATACTGTCAGTACTTTATAAATGCATGTGTCAGTTTTCTACTTGAAATAGATAAATTATGATAATTCTAAAATTGAAAAAAATTGATCACGCTGACAGCATCCTATAATTTAGGTTCGTACATAATATGTATATCCTTTATATTATAAAGTATATATACATGAACGCTGAAAAATTAACCTGGCATAGAAAGTTCTCTATTTAAAAAAATATATATTTAATATCATCTTGTGGAGTCTCGAGATGTTTGAACGTCTATGTAATCTTTATCAAACACTTAAATAAAGATGGAGAGAATAACATATCGAGCCGTCAAACATAGCGTTTTGTAACATTCTAAGCCAGATCTAGATCTAAATGTTTTTAAAATTGTCGATTTTCTTTGTAGGCCAAATAGAAAGTCTCTGATCTTAGAACGCAATGTAGGTTAGAAAGTATAAAAACTAAGGAGATTTAGACCCCCAACTATAGATCTGAATTAATGTTCAGTTAGGCGACTAGCTATGTTTCCTATTCTTGTGCTTACTACACCTGTAGGCTGCACCCTGAACGAGACTCTGGCAGTATCTGGATTTGTGGAAGTTCTTTTAACGATAAATTTTAAAGCAGTACTCAAACCTAAGTTGTAGTGCTAAAAGTAGGCTTAAAAAACTCACCGTACTTGGTTGCTTGAAGTAACTTAATTCACCGCTAAATCAACAGATTTACTGTCAAAGCACTGAAGCTAAGCACCTCCTATCCACTATAGCTTTATCAAGTCCGCTCTACACAACATCTGAAACTGTCTGAGCAGCGATATCTCTCGAAACGCCTTTTATACTCATAGCAATATATTATAGATTAACCCTTAAGAGACCTAAATGCTCTTTGACTCCTCCGATATTGAGCAAATCGCCGGCTCACACGCAGATCAATACTCAAATTATTGATCCCTGCACACGATCAAGCAGTTTTTTTTTTTGTTCAATGGAAAGATGTGAGTGGAAGCTGGTCGATGCGATACTATCGATTTTTACAACGCCTAACCCAATGGTGAGAGAATGATCACTTCGTTCTTGTCCCTTAACCTGTAAAGACTTTGGACTAGTTGGAACGTGTTAAGGGCAGTGCAAGCCAGAACGGGGAGATTTCTTGATAGATTATTATACATAAGCACACAAAAATGTCTGCGTCTGGTTGACTAACATGAGCCGATTTTACTTGTGCGTTTGCTAATGGCTAAGTATGGCTAAGTATGAAAGTTCTCTTTGTCTCTATATGTGTATATCTGCCTGATTGTCTATCTGTCTGCCTTTGGCTACCCCTCTGTCTGCCAGTCTGTCTTTTTAATGACTGTCTCTTTTTTATGTCCGTCCCCATTCTATATCCCTGTCCTCTTCTTAGCATTTTCTATGTCTATGTTTCTCTGTCTGTCTATTTGCCAGTCTCGATCTCTGTCTTTCTCTCTTTCTTTCTCTCTCTCACTCTCTCTCTCTATCTATCTCTCTCTTTTTTTTCTCTCGCTCACTCTCCCTCTCCCCTGCTTTCTCTACCTCAACCAGGTTCTCTGGCCTTGTCCGTTCACACACTTCTCTTTTGGATACATAACTAACTAAGGTAATGACGTATTATATAAGTTTTGTGACAAAGACGTCCAGTACCTTCCCGGCAGTGCTCATTAGAGAAACCACAAGGCGGTGTATCTGGAGGGATGTAGAATTCCCCATCCGATAGGTACCAGCGGAAGTTTCCCCACAGGATGTTCCTCGTGACTTCTAGCTGCAGGTTCTGGAAGGATCAATAAGAGTGGTAAGATGGGGATAGGGGTAATTGTGGAAAAGGCGGTGAGAGGGGGAGGGCAGGTTAACAGAGATAGGGATAAATAGCAAGAGAGAGAGAGAGAGAGAGAGAGAGAGAGAGAGAGAGAGTTTGAGTTCCTTTTTTGCTTTAAATTTGTCTATCTCCCTAGCTTTATAGAGAATGAGTGAGAAAGATAAAGAGAAAGAGAAAGAGAGTGAGTGAGAGAGAGAGAGAGAGAGAGAGAGAGAGAGAGATAATAGATAAGTAATAGAGTTTGAGTTAACCCTGTCCTTAAAATCGAAATAAGACAATTAGTTTCGTAAAAAAAATCATGAGCTGGGTTGCATACTCCACAAAATAGAACAAAATGAATGAAACTGTACATCCTCAAAAGAAGGGGAAGAATCAGACCATTAGAACAATTTCTCTAAATAATGTGACCAACAGAAGCTATCAAAAGAAGCGCTAGGTCCAAAGGTTGAGCGTTTCGATCTCTATTCCGACTGTCGCCTTTTTCCTCTAGCTTGTTTGATATTAGTACAATGTGATTGGCCAAGTCACTTGTGTCCCGCTTGAAGGCCTGTCGCCGTTTACGGCATTGGTTAAGATCTAAGAGACGTTAAACAATGAAATAGCTTTGCCTCCACGGATCTAATATTTGATAATATACAAAATCTTGTACACAGTGACGACCCAAACATACCTCCTCGGTGGCGACGAAAACTTTATCGAAGACGTTGTCCTCGCCCATGTCCCAGATGTAGTACCTCCCGCGGCGATCGGCCAGGTTGTTGGTCATGAACCTGCCGGACTTGCCTGACCATAGCATTCAGTAAAAACAGCAAGAAGAACAAAACAAGAAATATGTCAGCAGGTCTTGCTTTGTTTGTTTGTTGTTTTTTTTTGTTTTTTGTTTTTTGTTTTTTTGTTGTTTTTTTTTTTTCTTTTGGGGGGGGTTCTTAGTCTTTTGCTTAATGTTCAACTTTAGCACTACGCAAGCTATAATTATTGTGGACCAGCCCCAATACTAAATTACGGCAGTAAGTAAAGCATCTTCAAGCGATATTGGTCACCACTTTAAGAATTAAAGAAGCTGGCTTAACATTAGTCTTTTGCTTAATGTTCAACTTAAGCACTACGCAAGCTATAATTATTGTGGACCAGCCCCAACACTAAATTACGGCAGTAAGTAAAGCATCTTCAAGCGATAGTGATCACCAGTTTAAGAATTAAACACGCTGCCTAAGCTGTTTTACAGCTTTGGAGACGTGAATTAAACATAAACGATGCCGTCCAATTTCGTGCCTCTGGCTGTTCTCTCTATTAATTCACTGGTGTCAGGGATGAAAACGGAATCCCAAGATTTACAAAAATATAATAGATGACAGTATACTCAATTTCTCTGTGTTGAGTTCCAAGTCTAACATTCAGTAAAAACAACAATAAGAACAAAACAAGAAATACGTCAGTAGGTCTTGTTTTCTTTCTTTTCTTTTTTTTTTTTGTTAGTCTTTGCTTAATGTTCAACTTTATAACTATGCAAGCTATAATTTTTGTGGACCAGCCCCAATACTAATTTACGGTAGTGAATAAAGAAAACCAAGCGATAGTGATCACCAGTTTAAGAATTAAAGACGCTGCCTAAACTGTTTTAGAGCTTTGGAGACGTGAATTAAACAAAAACAAATTGCTTGTTGCAACAGAATGAAAACTGACATGGCTTTACATAAACGATGACGTCCAATTTCGTGCCTCTGACATTTCTCTTTTTTAATTCACTCGTGTCAGGGATGAAAACGGAATCCCAAGAATTACAAAAATATTATAGATGGCCGTATCCTCAATTTCTCTGTGTTGAGTTCCAAGTCTATCAATTTTACTCGTAGCGACTAACGCCATTCAATCGCACCACGACACTAATGCAGTTTGGACCTCAATAATGTCATTCCGATGTAGATTTTCCCAAATCCCAATACTGAATTCTAAGTTAAAGTTCACTTTCTCTGTGGGGATGACGCAGACACATTAAATGGTTCTGCTTGGAAGTAACAGAGAGTCAGATTCAGTTCTACTGAGATTCTTCTTTTAGCAATATCTATTCAATCATAAAGACTCACATAATTATGTGTGTGTTTTTTTAATACCGTCATAATGTTCTCATAAATAAGTGTTATTTTATTGAGGACTGAAAATGTAAAAAAATAAACCCACCTAAATGGGTAGCAGTTTTACAAAAAATTAAAAAGGCATCGCCCAATGTCTGGTTTAACACTCATCTATTAACTTCGTACCGACATGCGACTTAAGTGGTCAGACCTTACTACAACTGCAATTATAGACGTCAGACCTTACTACCACACACGCACCTTCAAAGCCCTGATTACAGCTGTTGAGGAAGATGGTTCGCCCTGTCGGCAGCGTGGACGAGTTGTGCATACTCTGGTTGAAAGCCAAGCCGTACAGGTAGAACGCGTCGTGCAGAAACTTGGAGAACAGGTCTGGCTGTGGATTATTAATTGTAAGACGTTAGTCTTGGGACCCGCCCACACTATAGCCTATTTAATAGATTAAGCTGGACCAGAAGCGACAAAGATACAATGCGATATTTAGTATATTTATAGAGCTGTGTGGAATAGTTGTGTATCGACAAAAGGAGCCAATTTCAATGTTTCTTCACGACAGCTTGTAGTAAAGAAATGTAGAGCCATGATCGCCGATGTCTGTTACATAAAGGCCAAAGAAAAGAAGATGCAAACAGATAAAAAGAAGATAAAGAAGAAGAAGAAGAAGAAGAAGAAGAAGAAGAAGAAGAAGAAGAAGAAGAAGAAGAAGAAGAAGAAGAAGAAGAAGAAGAAGAAGAAGAAGAAGAAGAAGAAGAAGAAGAAGAAAGAGGAGAGAGGAGAGAGAAATAATATAAAGATTAGGAAAGTTGGCAAATAAACTATAATAACAGAAGTGCTATCTCGTTTTTATCTACTCCACCATAGTAAAAAAATCGTGTATCATAGACAAAGCAAAAGCCATTATCTAGCGCAAGTTATAAAACAATTTTAAATTAATCCGATGAAAATAATACATTACTGTATTAACCCCTTTTTAATATTTGAACAAGTTTCTCGATAGAAAAAAATAGTCTGATCTAATTTCTTTTTTAACATCCATTAGAGGGAAATGCCGTTCAAACCTATTTTTATCGCTGTAAAGAGTTCGCGGCACGAGCCTTCTGACAGATTTATCACGCAGATTGAGGCTAATCTGGTGTGGACTTCCGCCGCTGTTCTTCAAGCTCCAAATTCTAATTCTCTTGACAATCTCTCTAACCATTTCTAAAACTCCTAAAATAAGCATTCCCTAGCATAAAAAAGCATAAAAGCATCATACTTACAGATTCCGCAGCTTCGGGAAAACTTGGATCCGAACCAAAAATCCTGTGGGCTGCTTCCTTGCCAGAGTCGTCTAGCCAAAAGAGCATAGACTGGTAGGAGAACTGAGGAAAACAACGAGAAATGGGCGCCAGGTAGGGGAGTTCTAATCAATAATGGTAATACAGTGAGTAATAGTCCGTTTTGACATGAACATTTCGGTAAGAGACTTAGAAAACAATATTGAGTGCTTTTGGGCCTTTACTAAAATGTGTTGTGATAAGTTTAATTCTGACATAAAACGTCACAATGTCATAATTTTCACATATTTTGTAATCAACTATAATACATCAATATAGTTGTAAATTCAGTGGTACTTGTATAGCGTGCTGCAAAAAGATAATGGTTATAGCAATTTCTTGTTATACATGTACAGAAAGATCAGTTGATACATAACATATTAATTTTAATAACGGCAATACATGCATAGCCAAGGCATGTACATTACAGTCACGACCATGCAAAGATGTCAGATTGCTTCACGAATTGAAAAGTTGGACTGGAAAAGAGATGAAGTGGAAACAGAGTGAGTAAATTGGGAGCAGTGACTTGTCCAAACCTTGGTAGCTTCAGGCATGAAGATTACTTTTACTGACTCCGCGGCATCAACAGAACCGTAAATCATCAAGGAAAGAAACATCACATTAACCACCCGAATGCCCGTTTACAGGTCAGGCCAGGCAGAGGGGTCCGACAGCACCATTCTGAGCGGAAGGGCCTTAACTCAAGGCATACAATTTCTACAATGTTCTCCTCTGGCCTTGTTAACACCCGGGGGGGGGGGGGGCTGGTGTGCCGGGGGGAGAG
>RQTK01000973.1:63531-89736 GCA_003991915.1 Elysia chlorotica
TCTTTCTCTCTTCCCTTGTTCTCCTCCCCCATCTATCAATTCGTCTATCTCTGGATTTAACGTAACTAGGGTTTCTCTGGGGTGAACCTATATGGCGACTGATAAGGCCGATTATTCCGTACATCCAATTTCACGTCTCTCTCTAAGCACCCACGGATGTGCATTTTGTATTACCCCTAACTTTATCTCACCTGTCATCCCTTACCGTGCCCTACCTATCACCCCTTTTTGTGCCTCACTTCGTGTAATTGATCGATCATCCCTCATCGTACCACCCCTTACTGTTCCTCAACGAGAAACACTTAATGCAATCTTTCTATCACCGCTTACAATACCTCTCTATCACCCCTTATTACACCACCCCCTACTATACTGTCACCCCTTACTATAGTCAATCACCCCTTACTATACTCTATCTATCATCTCTTACTACATCACCCCTTACTATACTCTCCCCCCTTACTATACTCTCACCCCTTACTATAGTCAATCACCCCTTACTATAATCTATCTATCACCCCTAGCTGTACTCTATCACCTTAACATACTCTATCTATCACACGTTACTGTACCCCACCTATCACCCGTTACTGTGCCTAATATATTTACCATTTTATGCCCACACATTCCCACCTTCAAATGCAACCTAAAAACTGACATTTGACTCTATCTGGTTTAGTTATCCAACAATAACACCAGTTATCCCTAGCACTCATTAATCGCACTAGGACCCCTTCAAAGTACTCTCACAACACCTTTTACCAACACCAAGCCAACTTACCTCTGGCCTCTTTGATAATCTCGCTATACATGAAGCGAATATCCTCTTCCGTAGCTGTTTCGTCCACCATGTTGAAGTCTCTGATCAGATGGAAGCCATTGTCACTTCTCTTTAACTTGGACCTGTAAAATCCAGCCATGCTAACCGACTTCTCGTCTGATGTGCTGATCATCGCCAGTTTGAACCAGCTCATCTTCGTGCAGAAAAACAGCAAGATGTCGCCTGCCAAATTGGAGAATTGGACGTTTGTTTTCACGAATTGATGCAGAGTGGGGTACGCGGTGGTCCAGGGGTAGAACATCGGCTTCCGACGCAAAAGGTCCCGAGTTCGAATCCTGGCTGTTGCGTTCCCTACTGGTTGGGTCGGTGTCAGTATAATGTGACCGGCTGAGACAGGAGTCATGGCATCCCCGCCCTGTCTCGTGTGTGGCAGCACATAAAATTGTCAGACGTCCGTCTTGGGGCCCGTCCACAATATAGCCTATAATTATATTGCTGCTGTTGGACGTTAAACCAACCCAACCCCCAACCCCCAACGCAGAGTAAGACAAATTCTCCATGTCCAAGTCTGTACCCTTTTAAACCCCGTAACTTCTTTTCATATAAATATAGTAAAACGAGATATAATGTAAATAGACAGAAGGGAATAGAATATGGATAGGTGACTGAAAAAACCCCCCACAAAGAAATGCATACGTGAAGATGCAGTTAAGTTATGGATAATAGAGAAAAATCGAAGAGAAGGTAAGAGACAAAAGTGAGTGAGTGAGAGAGGAAGGCAGACAGACAGACAGACTGGCACAGAAAGGGAGGGGCAGGGGGCACAGAGAATTTAGAGAGAGAGTTAAGTTGAGTTGGTTTAACGTCCAACGTCAGCACTATATAGGCTATATTGTGGACGGGCCCCAAGACTGACGTCTGACAATTTTATGTGCTGCCACACACGAGACAGGGTGGGGATACTACGACTCCTGTCTCAGCCGGTCACATCATACTGACACCGATCCAACCAGTTAGGGACGAAATTGGGCAAATAAATCTGCCAATCGTGGCATTCGAACCGCGGACCTCCTGATCTGGAGACCAACGCTCCACCACTTGAGCCAGTTCAACAACTAAGCACATTTTTCTCAAATGTGACCAATACAAATGTCTAAAACATGTGAGTTTAAAATTTGTTTATAAAGGAAAACTTGATAATAACAATTCAAAGTTAGAATTCGGAACATTGTCACTGCTTTCTGTCTACGCTTTTATTTTCCATGATATATTCATTCAAAGCTTTCACTGGAGATCAAGAAAACGAAATGTCTCGGAATCGAACGACGTGAAAAGATTTTTACCCACCAGGAGTAAACGTAATTTATTTCTATTTGTAGGCATAGATCTATATTTAAAAACTGGATACATTTTGTATCGGGGATCACATAGAAACCGCTGCTCCAACCAATTTAAAACTTTCTATTTGCATTGAATTGCTCTCAATCCGTTACAAAAGTAAAAATTTCCACTTGGAAATTCACAGAAATCATTTTTTTACCATATCCTAAAATGCTTCATTTCACCAACAAACTAAGGTAAACTTACGATCGCCATTTTTGTTTACTCTTTAAAGATTAATAGGAAGTTAGGTTAGGTTTATTCACTTGATTAGTTAACTTGTGAAAGTGCCCTGAACGTTGGTATTAAATCATCTTTCGTTTTAGGACACTTCAAATATATCTGTAATCCTTTAGTTTACCCCATGCACATTCCCCACCAATTTCGTGGGTTCCTAACTAATTGTACGTAGAGAGACAGATACAGAAACATATAAATAAAGAGACAGAGACCTTAATACATAATATAAATAGAGATACAGGGAGACAGGCAGGGAGACAGACAATACAAACAGAGAAATCGCCTCTAGCATGTCTATGTACTCACTAGCATGTCTATGTACTCACTAGCATGTCTATGTACTCACTAGCATGTCTATGTACTCACTAGCATGTCTATGTACTCACTAGCATGTCTATGTACTCACTAGCATGTCTATGTACTCACTAGCATGTCTATGTACTCACTAGCATGTCTATGTACTCACTAGCATGTCTATGTACTCACTAGCATATCTATGTACTCACTAGCAGGTCTATGTACTTACTAACATGACTATGTACTCACTCAGTGAAGAAATGGGCGACACTGCCCTGACCAGAGTGGACTTGGTCACTTTGTCGTCCAGCTCGGGCAAGTTGGACACCCAGCTAAAGATGGGGATGTCCAGGTACGCCGCCAGGTCGGCTATCGGGGACATTGCTGAGGGACAGAGAGAGAGAGGGGGGGGGGGAGAGAGAGAGAGAGAGAGAGAGAGAGAGAAAGGGGCGGGGGGGAAGAGAAGAGAAGATGAGTTGTCAAAAATGGTCTTAATTCTCTGTTTGCATGTCACCACTGATGATAATCTATTTTGAAAGGATAAAGCGAGTAGATTGTTGTGGATTTTATCAAATTGTGTCCTGACGCAATGGAAAAAAAAACCTGCTCTTACATGTAAAACTAAATAATTACATAACTTGAGGGATCCCAATAAAATTGTTTTCAAATTGTAACAGTTAACATGTCTTTACCCCGTAAGCACAAATTCTGCCACTTAAACTTTGTTTAGTAAGATAATAATGGATATAATTATTATTTTCCCATTTAATCAACAGCGGAGTATTCATTTTCCAAAAAAATGATAATTTGTAGTGTCCATTATGATTTGTTTAATGACAATAATTTTGGGTCAACACATAGATTAAGCTGAGTTTCTTAAAATTTTCAATACCTAGCCAATTCTTAAACAAAAACAAAGAAGTGGTCTCTTTAAAAAATTACTATCCTTTTCTAAACACAAATTATTTTTGCTTTTCTTTATTAAAAAAATGTTATCTTTTTCTAAACACTAATTTTTTTGCTTTCTTTTTCAATTTAGAACATTTGGAGCTTCCACACTCTTTTATCTCTCTCTCTCTCTCTTCTCTCTCTCTCTCTCTCTCTCTCTCTCTCTCTCTCTTTCTTTCTCCCTCTGTCTTTCTCCCTCTGCCCTTATCTCTCTCACTTTAATGGTAATGTAAACTAACATATAGGTGCCTAACATGCACGTTTCGATGGCCGTTCTAAACTGTATGGGATTGTTAGTTTAATGATAATAATGAAGCTTTTGTGAATTCAATGAAAGACATCTCGAGATTTAGTAACACTTGTTTTTATCTCGTCTTCATTAAGCATATTCAGGAACCCATAAAATGGTTTCCAATGCTTTACAAAAATGAACAAAAGATTATGAATGTGCCTTAATGATCCGAAAAGAAATGCATGTGACAAGCAAAGAAAAAGGATCGCAATTGGTGAAACAATGCTTAATATGTAACGTCCTTGGCAAACTTTTTAGCAATGATTTTTCTTCTCGGTGGATAATGCCGTCTTCCAAGACAGCCTAGTTGCTGACAAACGATATTAATGAATCATCCAACTGACTGTTAGGCTTTAGTTAAAGTAAGCTTTGTTAAGGCATATCAAACACAATGTGTCATTTCCACGCTTTGACAGAGTCTCAGGGTCTAGCCTGATGACAGTCTAAAATAATGTGACTCTTAGATAACCCACCTTCTCACCAATGTTCATATAAAAGCAGGGAGCTGATTATGGATAGGTGAAAGCTCATTACACTAATTATCTACGACTGTCTTAAAATCAGATCATAAGTAAACTTTATAGGGACATAGAAAACTACAGTTTGAAACAAATTATCTACAGCTTCTGTTTAGGGCTAAAAACAAAAGTGTGTAAAAATGTTTGTATCTTAAAGGCAGTGTTTGTGATAGGCAGAGTGTTAAAACTCTTAAATGTCCGAGAATTCAACACTCAATCCATCAATGTGGTACCATACAACTATTTTGTCAATACCGGATTAAAGAGATAGAGTGAAAGGGAGGGAGAGAAATGGAAAGATGAAGAGAGGGCTGAAGACAAACATTTTATTCAAACATAGGCGGACATACGACAAATCGGGATGGTTGACTAATACAAAACTTCCAAAATCTAAACGGTGCGTTGCAAATGATGGAAAAATTAAGTAAAAACTCGATGACATTAGAATCAATAAAAACTGTCCTGTCTGACTTTGGCACAGTCATTCTTCAGTAGTTTTGCACCAGACACATTAACACAACACTTTTGATTGTTCAGCAAGACATCCCTGGAGAGTAAAATCAATCAAAGAATTCCAGACTTGGTTCCAGAGCGATGTGGTCTTAGTTCTCCGCCCCACAATTACTTCATCATGTTTACCCGTCGGTCAACATATTTTCAATTCTGGAATTTTATCATCTTCTGTCTTTCTCTTAAGAATGGATCAACCGGGATCAGATTTGAGTGTATTTGAAACCAAATCTTCGCCGACACCTCTTCTGCTCGATCAACATACCTTGTCTGACACAGGGGCGACAGGCAAAGCAAAATCTGAAACGATCGTTTGCTAACACAAACTAGGAAAGATTCATTCCGTTACAGGGTTATAACGTGTTTATGTATGGAATCTATCTCCTTGAACAAAGCTCACTTGATAAAATGAAAGGCAATATGAGAATAAAACTATGATCAAACTAAAACTCTCAAAACCAACTCAATCTAATCATTATGGAATCATAATTTATTCTGAATAATTTATCTGTTTTGTTAGATAAGTAACAATTATTTTCGAGACTGGATGAACCATGATGACTAAGCACGAAGGGGAAGTAGATTTATTTGCCTTGAGTTATAAGACTTATAGCGGTGGACTCACTAAAAAGGACACTGCTTTCAGATTTCAGCTACTCCTTGTCCTATAAACTCTATTTTTATAGTGTGGTTTGTGGTCTTTGGAGGAAATAGATGTGAAAATGCTGTTGTGCATGCACTGTGAAGAAAAATGAACATCGTCATCAATGCCCCAGCGTGGGGTTTGTGTGACTGGACAATTGCCATAGCCCTGAAAAAGTTGGCGCGAGAAAGCTCACGTTTTCATGGCAGTGTAAACAGTGACATTATGAGCAACTCTATTCTTTGGCATTGTGTCTTTTACAGAAAGGGAGAATAGCATCCATCTTACATCAAACAATTGCAAAACATGTCAGAATTATTCTAAAACTGTTTGTGTTGTTAATAATTCGCTACAGGGATAACATTAATTTTATTGTCGTGCTTCATGCTCCCCCCCCCCAACCCCAGTATACATAATTTTAGTTTCTCAATAAAGTTGCTCTCCACAACACAGCGTGAAGGCCTAATAAATTGTATACTCAAACATGACAACTTAAAAAAATATATAAAAAAAAATAAAATTCGAGACCGATAACCCTTCTGAAAGTAGCCTACAAAATAGCATCTGTATGCATTGCGCAAAGAATAAAAAGAAAACTGCCTCTGATTATAAACCCAGACCAAACCGGCTTCATGGAAGATAGATTCATTGGGGATAACATTTGATTGGTATACGACGTGCTGTCGGAAGCAAATGTGTCAAAAAATACAGGCCTCCTTTTTACTGATTATGAGAAAGGTTTCGGTTCGATCAGCTGGCCCTTTATCTATAAATCTTTAAGACACATCAGCTGCCCCAAAAACTTCATTGACTATTGAATACGGAAATAAAATCCAGTGTTATCATTAATAAAACAGTATCCCCATGGTTTAAACCAGAACGAGGATGTAGACTAAAATTTTCTCATTGTTAGTGAAATATCAGCACATAATTATGATTAGACAGGCCAACATTTTGCAGGTTTTAAAATCAAAGGGATGAATATTAAAATATCTCAGTATGCTGACGATACCAGCCTATTCCTTGACGGCTCAGAACGTCTCTCAGAAAGTGCTATCCGCGTTAGAAGAATTTTCAAAATATTCTAAAGTAAAAAATGAATACTGAAAAAAAAGAGCGTCATATCTCGACTGTTCAAGGCCACCAGAAAAAATCCAAATTCCAGCTAATATAAATTGGAAAAGAACCCACATACTTTTTAATTGCTGGGAGTAATTTTGGGAGCAACTTTCACATGATATTTTCAAAGTATAGCAGATAAGAATATAAAACATTATGTAAATAAGATAGAAATTGATGCCTTCATTCGGTAAGGTTATAGTTAGCCAAACTATTTTAATTTCTACAATAATTCACATTCTCACGGCTTTTCAAAATCCTTCTTCAGAGCTACTATCAACTGTACAAACAATGTATCAAAACTTTTTATGGAATAATCTTCAGAGCTACTATCAACTGTACAAACAATGTATCAAAACTTTTTATGGAATAGTAAAAACAATAAAACACAAAGAATTGCATTATGGTCATTGGAAAAAGGAGGTCTAAGTATGATAAGTGTTGTAGACTTAATACAATCATTAACAAAATAACTTGGATAAGAAGATAAAAAAGCAAAGCTTTATGGAAGAAACTTCTAGTCCTTACGAAGTTTGGCCGTCTAAAATGACAATCTTAAACAACTAAAACTATTTATAGAAAGATCGACAACAAGATCACAACGGTTTACCAATGAAACCATAATAGCTTTTTGGATTTTGGAGAATCGCAGAATTGAAACGCGCATATGAACATGTTAACATAGACTTTCTCCTCCACATGAGGATCATTCGGGCTTTGGAAAAATACAGACGAATACGAAATTTTAAAAAATATGAAAAACAATTCAAAATGCTACATCATCGATCTATAATATAACAAAAAGGGGAATGAAACATATGCAATAATCTATAATCAGACATTTTTTTTAAAAAGAGGAATAGAAACTTGGAAAACAAATTCCAAAGTGATATCACAGCAGCAAGTAATTTTGAAGTTGAAATTGACAACCAAAGATACTGTATTGAGATGTATCCAACAGCGAATATTACACAATATCCTGACTACTAATAAGGATGTTGTAAAATGCGATATGGAACAGAATGGTAAATGCACAATTTGCAACAGTTTCCCAGAATTCATTGAACACCTTATTTGGAACTGCCCAGTTATAAAATTGTGTTGGACACATTTTAATAATACTTCTAGCCATGATGATGATGAAGATCATCAGCAGCAGCAGCAGCATCAGCAGCACCATCATCATCATCATCATCATCATCATCATCATCATCATCATCATCATCATTATCATCATCATCATTGTCATCATCATCACCAGCATAAGTTTCGTCATCACGATCTTCTCTTTCGTCATAATTGTGACTGTAGCCTTTTTCGTTTTGTTCGTTTGTTGGTTTCTTAGCTGTTTTTTTGTTGTTGATTTCTTTGTCTGGTTTGTTAAATAGGAGTAGCTTCCCACGTCATATTGTTACAACAATGTATTTGTCACTTTGTAGTGTTTCTTTTTATTTGGTTCATGTTTATGTTGTTGTTTTTTTCTTGCTGTTTGTTTGTTTCTTTCTTGTTTTCTTTTTTAACTTTAAATGTATTGTTCTGAATGCAGGAAGTGCAAACATGAATCACAATGTTAAAGCTTTTAATGTACATTTTATTGTCCTAAGCAGAATCAGAAACAGAC
Organism: Elysia chlorotica; assembly: GCA_003991915.1. Classification (NCBI taxonomy): domain Eukaryota; kingdom Metazoa; phylum Mollusca; class Gastropoda; family Plakobranchidae; genus Elysia; species Elysia chlorotica. Next base: position 71,881 of record RQTK01000973.1, read on the forward strand.
TGCATAAAACATATTTTTGGGTAATAAAAAAATAAAAAACAAACAAAATAAATCGTCTCTTGGCAATTTTTATACATTTATTACCATAGTTAGCTGTTTCTTTTGTTCTGTTTTTGTTTGTTTTGTTTGTTTTGATATTTTGTATTCCCTCTTGCAGATATCTTCTTGTCACTTTACTATTACCTCGGTTTTTTGTTGTTGTAGATTTGTTTTTTTGTTTTGTTTTGTTTTTGTTTGTTTTTAGGGTTTTGTTGTTTTGTTTTTATTGCATGTTTTTTTCTGTTTATCTTAAAACGGAACAAAACAAATGTAGAAAACTATTAACGATGGATTTAAATATAAAAAAAAATGATAAGAAGGTTTAAATAAAAAAAGAATGCTCTATCATTATAAAAACTTTTTTTGAAAACAGTTTGCTTTTTAGTATTGATTGTCACGATACCAAAAACAAATTCTAATTGATTATAATTTGCTATTAAGCGTAAAAATGTATTAATTAAAAAAACAACAATTCGCATTATGACTTTGCCAAGAACGTGCATTTTCTCCTAGCTCCTGCGAGGCGTAACGCGATGAAAAGATTTTAATAAAGAATATCTTTGTTTCTCTCTGTACAATTTTTGTCTTTTTTTGCTGACTTTGATGTAAATTATAATAATCTGCAGTGAGAAAGTGAGAAACAAAAACCTTACCTTGTGTACAAGGAGGTCCAAAAATGACATCAGGTTTTTGGTGCAGAAGGTAAGAGACTAAATTTCCCACAGCCAGTTTTGAACTGCATTGACCATTCAGCCAAGTCACGCTGCAAAATAAAACATAAAATTGAAAAAAAAACGAGGAGCAGTGACTAAACTTTCAAAATAGAAATTTCTTGAGATCCAATTTAAAGTATATTTATACTGTGGTGGAATTGGGTTTTTGCCTGACTCGGTCGAGTGGTTCTGGCCCTTAGATTGGTGGTTTTTTTCGAACCAAAGTTATGGTAGTTGGTGGCCGTAGTTCTTAGAGTAAGGTTCGTCCTTTCAAGTTTTCCCATTCAGATACTTTTTGCCTCTACATTTTCCTTTTACCTCTACCAAATCCATTCGTTATATACTTCAATACCAATTGTATCGCATTATTTCAAAAGAAATGTTTCTCGTCGAGTTTGTCATGCGCGGCTGGCGCCATTGGGCAGGGTGGGCAGTGCCCGGTCTATCTCGCTTAAAGGAAAAGGAATGTTTTACAAATAATTATACAATGTAAATAATTATAGAAATAAAATCAATGATAAATGTATCTTTCAAAATATAAACCTAGAAAAGAGTAAAATACAGATCATCGACCGCTTTTACCAGGCGCGATGTGGTTTGCGCCTGCGCGGAGCTAGTGACAGCTCTAACAACAGCGCATTGTTTCCACGTTCCAACATCGCAGTGCCGAGCAGAGCCCCCTTTCACCAACGTCCTTGTAGTATTTCTAATACAAAAATTATTGGACTTTGATCCTAACGATTTCCTTGTTTTCATAATAAGCCAAGTGGGGAAAGTCCAACTTGGCTAATATTTCTATTTTAACAAAAAAAATTTATATTTCTTAAAATAATAAATCTGGGTCTCTTTACCGATTCTAGCAAGTGTCTGGTACTCAATTTAATGTCACTATGCACATAATAGGCACCGTATTAATAAAGACATTATTGCTTAGTTTCCTTTGTGGGTCGATATTAGTGTAATGTGCTTAGCTGAGACATACGTGTCTACATATGTCAGGACACTAAACTGACAGACGTTAAATTTTGAGAATTTTCCGCAACATAGCCAATATATTGACGATGGAGATCGAAAAACAACAACTTACAAGAAGGACTAAAACTTACTTGATTCCGAAGCCTTGGAAAAGACCCTCTTCTAAGGTTCGCTCAATGGCCAGAGCTAGAGGTCCAATACTGGTTTCCACGCTGTAATCCGCGGATACACTAAAGCAGGGGAAACAAAGTAGGACAATATATGGACTGTTGTAGTAGCTATGATTATAAATTGCAGCTTTAAATGTGGTAATTTTGATGATTAGAAAGATAACGATGCTGATAATAAGTATTCATAATTAAAGAAAATTAATGAAAATGTTCATTATGTTGATGTAGATGATTATGATGATGAGGAGGAGGAGGACGAGGAGGACGATGGTGACGATAATGATAATGATAATGATGATGATGATGATGATGATGATGATGATGATGATGATGATGATGATGATGATGATGATGCTGATGATGATGATGATGATGATGATGATGATGATGATGATGATGATGATGATGATGACGATGATGATGATGAAGACTATGATGCTAGCAATAATTTTGAATTCTTGGCTAACTCTTACTCTGATGATAATGGGTCATTTCAAAATGTTGTTCTTATGCTTCACTGTCAAAAAACCTTGGTTCTCCACTTGCCCGTGGTGATGATTATGGTATTGATTCATATAATATAACATAGTGTAACAAGGAAGACATTGCGAAATTACCCAGGAAATCAAAATTCGATTGCAACACTGTCCTATTTAAATGCATATGTCTATAGATCTTGTTGTGTTAAGTTTTTGTTGCGAAATACAAACTGTCTCCTTTAATCTTACTCGAGACACAGAAATACGAAATAATGAATGCACAGGCCTTTATTCTTTCACGCGAACATAAATGATCGATCGCGTCTTTAAGACTTTGATTTCTTTTTCTTCCACCCCTTTTTCAAATGTGTACAAAATCGTAGCAGGCACATTGATCGGTACAATGACATGGCAGAGATCCTGCAGAGAGAATAAAACATGGTACTCAAAGCTCGAGAACCTCTTAACACCGGGACCGACACAAATTAGAATTTCCAGTTTACTTGAACAATTATTTTGAAATTTGCCAAGAATCGACAGAGACACTTTGTCCAGAGTCGTTCATTGTTACATCTGCGAGAGGGGGTGTACACCTGAGGTTTTCTATCCACAAACACTTTGGTCTCAGAATTTGAGAGGGACATCTTCTTTATACATCTTTTTTTCTTCTTTAGGTCTCTAGAAGAACTCGGTGATTTTGTGTGTAAGTGTTGGTGTGAGGGGGGCAGGGTGCAAATGCTTGAGCGTCGCGCTCCGTATCGGAAGGAGATAACTCGGGACGATTACACAACCAGGGAAATTTGTTTGTTGGATTTCGTCCCCCTACTCGTTGGGTCGGTGTCAGTATCATGTGACCGCCTGACCGGCTGAGCTGAGGCAGGATTCCTAGTATCGCCCTACAGTCACGTAAATTTAGTTAATTAGCCTTGGGGCTTGTTCACAATATAGCCTATATAGACCTGATGTTGGACGCTAAGCAGCAACTCAACTCAATCAAGCTCTGTGTGGAAGCTCCTTGGGACCAAAGAAGAAAGCTCCCACAAATAACTTTATTCGGTAAATATCCTATACGGCGACGGGACTTTCCAGCAAAGAAAATCAATAGTCTCTACCGACATGCAAAGTATGTTGTCCGGTCTCTTGAAGGTTCTTGCACCTGTAAGGGGGTTGGTTTTTCAGTCGAAACGTTTCATTAGCAAATTCTTAGAATGGGCTTTGTTCAATAATGTAAACCTAGGTTGAGATTCTTTGCATGTAAACAAACATTTCTCCTTTATAATAACAACGGGGTTTTGTTTTCAACAGAAAGAGATACTAAAACCAACACTGCAGGGTTCGAGAAAAAAACAAAAACAACAAGAACACTGTACCGCTTCAGTTTATGTCGAATTGTGTAGTTTGGTAATAGTATAATGTGACCAGCTAAATCAAAAGTCGTTTCCCCGCACTCACTCTGTGTGTCAACGTGTAAAACCAGGCGTGAGTCCTAAGTCCGCCAACAATACAGCCTATTATATAGTGCTGACGTTTGACGTCAAGCAAACAACGCAACTTAATCTCATCGTATTAATTGTGATGACTAATGCACTTACTTCGGGGCCATGAACAATACTTTGATGTCCCGCTGCTCGGCTCCCTTGACGAGATTGACAGTGTACACCAAAGAAAGCGTTACCATGGTGACAGACCAACTGGACATCTTGGAAAGAGCGTCTAGTTTCGAGGTGTATGTATCTGTCTGAAAAAAAAAGAAATCTTCATTAATAATCAGGTAAGTAGAAAGTAAGCTTCATAATTATTGAATTATAATTATCATTATTATTATTTTTATTATTATTATTATAATTATTATTATTATTATTATTATCATTATTATTATTATTATTATTATTATTATTATTATTATTTTATATCTCTTTTTTGGAGAAAAAAAAATCGTGTTGTATAATCTTTTTAAATCTTTGGAATCCTACAGCTAAAATAAAAAGGCAGCCATTCCTTTCGAAATGGCCATGCATCTTTTCGCTTTCCTGCAGGGTATTCAAATCGATGAGAAATGTCAAGACGTCGTGATTTTCCGATTTGTCTTGGATGGATAAGCTTCTCATGTACGAATATCATATTATTTAGAGCTGATGACTTGGATGCAGAGGAGCGCAAAGAGGTCACTTTGAGGAATTAGGCATAGAAATGGTCAAGTAAAGAGATCATCAAAAACCAGGCAAAGACAAGATGAAGAGAATCGGTGCTGTTGGGAGCGTGCATTGAAAACTGAATTTGCTAAAAGAGGAGAAATTTGGAGTTAATATTTGGAAAGGGAGAAAATATGAACTAAGGTGAGAATGGGAGAGAGACAAAGAGAGAGAGAGTGAAAGAGAGAGAGAGAGAGAGAGAGAGAGTGAGAGAGAGAGACAGAGAGAGAGAGAGATAGAAAGGATGATATAAAGAAACATATTAGGCTTTATGCCTTTATTAACAAACATATTAGTAAACCCACATTGTTGGACAAATTATTAATCCTAACGGACGTCTAAGCTCTAGAACATTACTGTTGACATCTGCTCGTACAGTTCTCCTAGCTGAAGTTAGTAGGGTCTTTATAGCTCCACTGTTTATAATAGCCTTGCCAGCGACCAAAATAAAAAGGGTCTGCCTAGGCAATCACATCACACTACGCGCTACGTAGGTGTCTGTCCAGGATAATAATAGGGAGCAATGCCCTCACCTCTGGAAGCTTGTTTGCAGGAAATGGAAAATTTGTATACTGCAATGTATTCCTCTTCATCATCATCTTCTTCTTCTTCTATCTTCACGATGTCTGAGATAAAATCGCAGACTGAGGTGGACCCAGATAAGGAGACATTTGCTGCTTCTCAGGCAGAAATTGCCTTGATTATCAACAACTTTTACAGAAATAAAGAAATCTTCCTTAGTATTACTTTTTCAAACTCTTCTGATAAGTCCCTCACAGACTCCAGCAGACTTGACAGAGGAAAACACCTTCACATCAGAATCACCCCCGACAGAGAGAACAAAAAATTAACCAGTGCAGATCGTGGAATAGGTATGTCTAAAGCAGATCTATTCAACAACCTGAGTACAATTGCCAAGTCTGGCACCAAAGCTTTCATGGAGGCTTTTCAGGTTGGAGCTGATATCTGAATTATTTAACAATTTGGTGTTGGTTTCTACTCCGCCTAATTGTAGCTGATAGAGTTGTTATCAACTCAAAGAATAATGATGATGGACAATACACATGGGAGTTTTGCGCTGGTGGATCATTTACTGTGGTTACCTCAATTTCTGCTCCTTTGTCAAGAGGCCCAATGATAACCCTATTTCTGAAAGAAGGCTTGCTAGTACATGTATCTTGAAGAGAAGAAAATTAAAGAAGTTATAAAAAAAAACACAGTCAGTTTATTGGCTATACAGTCAGAGTGGTGGTTGAGAAAGAAACAGACAAGGAAGTATCAGATGTTGATAAAGTGGAAGAAGAGAAAAAGATCATGTGAATGAAGATGATAAAGAAATGAAGCCTAAGGTTGAGGATTTAGGTGAAAATGGCGTTGAATATGCGGATAACAAAGATAAGAAGAAGAAAAACACTATCAAAGAAAATTACAATAAAGAGGTAACAGCTATGTTAGAGAGAGAGAGGGAGAGAGAAAGAGAGAGAGAGAGAGAGAGAGAGATAGATAGATAGATAGAGAGAAAGGTACTGAAGGCATGGGGGTAAGGAAGATATGATGCTTAGGGATCTGTGTGTGTGGGGGGGGGGGGGAGGGAGGGTACGGACTTGCACCAAGTTCTATTGATTAGGGACAGATAAATTCTTAGGCGCATGAATGTGCTCAATGTCTTTCCAATTTTTGTCTTGAGCGTACAATCGGGGATCTACCTGTCCATCTATAATCATTTTCTTTCCTTCATTATGGAGATTCCCTATGCAGGTTATATATCTCTTTCTGCATCTCTCTCTATTTTTTTTTCTTTCTTCCCTTCTTTCTGCCTCTATATTTCTTTGTCTCTGTCTCCTCCACACAGCAAAACATGAACATTTCTCTGTTTTCCATGCGAAACCAGTAGGACAATGTGCACTGACAGTGATCGAACCCACAGGGATAGTCTAGGGTGCTAAGAACGGGCCATTTATTATTTTGTAACTGACACCCGTTCAATCTTCTTCTATCCTTAGGCGTCTCGAGGTTGGATTTCTAAGAAAATCTTGTTAAAAATTTCAAGCCAAGTTGATATCTTTAAAGAATTGACTTGTGCTGTATTGCAGTGTATTAATTCTATGTGTACAGAAAGATATCACTAATGCCATATGATAATGTAGTGTGTGCGTGTTTGTGCCAATGGTTTTGATTTCGTCCCCTGGTTTCGGTTCTATCTTCGAGAATTAATAAAGAAATCTAATTTTCTTTCATCCATTAGTTTGGTTTAGTTATGATTTACGTCTATTGCTATAATGGTTAAGACATTATTTGAGCTAACACGCACTGAACTTTGTTTAGCCCCAGACATATCCTATTCATTAGAATCAGAGATACCTAGCTGCCGCCATCATTCCCAATGAACGTAGACATATATATGATTATCAGTTAGGTAAGGTCCTTGTTAGTTCCAGACTAACATGCAATTAGGCTTTTACACGAAACAAGACAACTGGCTCTGATTAAGATGAGACTGTAAAGCAAACTGTACGGAAACAGGACAACAGACGGGACTAGTGATTATAAATGGATGCTAAATAACAGTATGGGCTGTAAAATTGGAGTGATTTTAACTAATAAATAGCAATTGACGAAAGACAGATGGTTGAATTAAGAACAATGACTGATGATTGAATACAAGAATTGAATGATGTGTACTAATTACATGGAAAGTACAACAGTAACTTGTTATGAAAAGAAGAAGGGTGCGATGAAAAATTGGTGGCCAGGGTTTCGGAAGGTGGGAAATAGGGTATATTTATAGCAAAATAACTAATAATGAGGTTAACCAAGTGCAATTTTGAGATTTAAAAAAAAGAGAATAGTAATTTAAAAAAAAAGTAAATGAACATTGGAGGTAAGACGAAAATTTGTGACAAAGAGGATAGAGGATAAGACAAAATTGATTATAAAGAGGATAGAGGGTAAGACAAAAATTGATTATAAAGACGATAGAGGGCAAGATAAGGATTGGTGAAAAAGGGGATGGAGAATAAGACGAGAATTGTTGACGAAGAGGATAGAGGGTTAGACAAGAACTGATAAAAAAGAGTTTAAAAAAATAAAGATAATAATTGGTAATATAAGATTGGTAGGATTGGGTTACAAGTTGTTATTTCAACGAAAGATTGGATCAATGAAATCATTTTTTTTAAATTGCTCACGGAACATTCATGAAAAACGGAATGTCGAATATGAACAGGCACTGATGCTGTAGAGACGTGGGAAACAAAGGTTATTACATGTAGAGCTACTGGTTGTAGAAAAAAGGTAATGGTAGTAGAACATAATTTTAGTACTGTCTGTAAAGCAAAGTGAGTTCTTCTTGCAGAGTAAGTCATTGAAGAACAAAATCAATTTAGTACTGCTTCTATAACGAATTGAGTTATGGTTGTAAACCTATACGAGTTTTGGTTGTAGAAAAAAAACAGCAATTGAGTGCTGGTTGCAGAACAGTTGGGTGCTGGAGTGTAAACCAGATGGAGTTAGGCTTGTAAATTGAGAAATGGTTGGAGAACCAAACCAAACGAGTACTGCATGTAGATCAATTTGAGTTCTGGTTGTAAAAGAAATAGAGTACTCATTATAGGACAAATTATGTGCCGATTGTAAAAAGATTACTGGTTGAATAGCACAATATTATTTCTAGAATCATAATATTCGAAGTATTCATCAGATTCATGGAGAGTTTTTAGATAAAATTTATTTACAAGGAGGATAAGCTGAAGAGTATAAGAACAAAGAACAAAATATTGAATAGTAATGATACTTTAACAATTCAAAATAGATCACAAATGGGTAGGTGTGTAATAATAACATTGTAGCAGATATAGAATATAATTACGAGATTTAAAAATGCACAAAGATTTAGAAATATGAAAAATGGGTTTTTAAACGAAGTGCATTTGTTGATGAAAATGTTATAAAGCAAGCCGGCAAAACTAAAACCACCATGACAATTCAATGTCCCCTTCACCTCTCCTCTTGCGAGCTAACTGGCTCAAGTGGTGGAGCGTTGGCCTCCAAATCGGAAGGACCACCTCTCGACTCCCATGATCTGTCAAAACTTTCTTTTCTTCATCCTCACCTGGTTTTGGTAGGTTTCAGTATAATGTGATCGGCTGAGACAGGAGTCAATGTCTCGTGTGTGGCAGCACATAAAGTTATCAGACGTCAGTCTTGGGGTTCGTCCACAATAAAGTCTATATAGTGCTGACGTCGGGTGTTAAGCAACACCCCCCCCCCCCCCAAAAAAAAAAACAAAAAACCCCACAAAAAACCAATAACAACAGTAAACTTGGCTCCTAGTTAATCTGTCTCAAAAACATATCACAAATTAAACTAATTTGTTTCCTTGAAACAATGTTTATGGTCGTAAGGACAACGTTGTGGTAAGCTTACGACTCGGCTTAAGATATGCGAACAAGAAAGCTTACTTCGAGTCATGATCTACCGCGATATTGTACTTACGGCCCCTAATATTATAATATAAGAAGAAGAAGGCTTACTTCGAGTTGTAAGCAACGGCGACATTGTACTTACAGCACTAGAGGTCGTACGTACAATATCGTAGTAGCTCATAACCCGAAGTAAGCCTACAGCCTCTAGTCTTGATTTATTGTTACTTGGTGTGTTTAGAATGAAAAGGGGCTAATTCCTCAAGACAATCCTGTAAAATTAGATTTAGACGTTTGTCATTGTCGACTCGGGTGATCGCGTGTGACTTTGTGTCTTGGATTTTACATCAATGTCCTTTAATTTACTGGAACCTATACCAGGGCAGTGAGTACGGAAAGGCTTTTGAGATTTAGCTTAGATATTCTAGAGGGGGGAGGGAAAAGGCATTTACAAACTCAGTAATGATTCATTGAAATAACGTTTTCAGTAGCTCATTCATGATCGAAAACAGGTTAGAGCGTAGAGTTAGAGTCAGAGCGAACACAGTGAACAAATTTGTATAGAATCGGTTCGCTCTGAAACGTAAACAGAGGTGTGCATTTTGTCTACAGACAGATGGGTTTCTAGTTAATTTGTCAATTACTAGAACCTAAAAACCTAGTCGAAAAGTTCATCCGAAAAGTTCATCCGAAAAGTTCATCCGAAAAGTTGCACACATGTATGTCATCATATCAAATCACATCACGTATGACGTCTTCAGTCATCTAATGGTATATTATTTTTACCCCAGGAATTTAAATTAGTATCTGACCTCAAGCGATTGTCGTGACTGAAATGAGTTGAGTTACGTCAGCACTGCATAGACTATATTCAGGAGGGGCCTCAAGACAGACGTCTGACAAAGTTATTTTGTGTGCTGTCACACACGATACAGGGCGGGGAGACCTGGACTCCTGTAGTCAGTCACATTATACTTACTCCGACCCAACCATTTACGGGGGATTTAATCGGACAAATTGATGTTTGATCAATCGTGGGATTCGAACCACGGACCTCCCGCTCTGGATCACAACGCTCTAGCACTTGAGCCAGTTCACGGCCCGATCGCCGTGACATGTAATTAAGTATGCTTGTTGGGCGGAGAGTGAGAAGACTCACATGCTGACAGAGCTGAATCCCCGCGACGCTCGCTGCCAGTCAAATCCTTAATCTAACTCGCCCAAGTGGACCATCTTCACGATGTCTGAGATAAAATCGGAGACTGAGGTGGAGCCAGATAAGGAGACATTTGCTGCTTTTCAGGCAGAAATTGCCTTGATTATCAACAACTTTTACAGAAATAAAGAAATCTTCCTTAGTATTACTTTTTTCAAACTCCTCTGATAAGTCCCTCACAGACCCCAGCAGACTTGACAGAGGAAAAGACCTTCACATCAGAATCACCCCCGACAGAGAGAACAAAAAATTAACCAGTGCAGATCGTGGAATTGGTATGTCTAAAGCAGATCTATTCAACAACCTGAGTACAATTGCCAAGTCTGGCACCAAAGCTTTCATGGAGGCTTTTCAGGTTGGAGCTGATATCTGAATGATTAAACAATTTGGTGTTGGTTTCTACTCCGCCTAATTGTAGCTGATAGAGTTGTTATCAACTCAAAGAATAATGATGATGGACAATACACATGGGAGTTTTGCGCTGGTGGATCATTTACTGTGGCTTCCTCAATTTCTGCTCCTTTGTCAAGAGGCCCAATGATAACCCTATTTCTGAAAGAAGATTAAAGTACATGTATTTAAAAAAAAACACAGTCAGTTTATTGGCTATCCAGTCAGAGTGGTGGTTGAGAAAGAAACAGACAAGGAAGTATCAGGTGTTGATAAAGTGGAAGAAGAGAAAAAGATCATGTGAATGAAGATGATAAAGAAATCAAGCCTAAGGTTGAGGATTTAGGTGAAAATGGCGTTGAATATGCAGATAACAAAGATAAGAAGAAGAAAAACACCATCAAAGAAAATTACAATAAAGAGGGAGAGCTGAATAAAACAAATTGCGGACCAGGAATCCTGATGATATAACAGAGGAAGAATATGCTAAATTTTACAAATCTCTTACAATAATGATTGGGACGACCACTTGGTTGTTAAGCACTTCTCAGTGGAAGGACCATTGGTATTCAGGGCTCTCCTTTTTATACCTAAGCGTGCCCCCTATGATATGTTTGAAAACAAAAAGAAGAACAATATCAAATGATATGTCAGAAGAGTGCTGTCATGGACAACTGTAAAGAGCTCACAACTGAGTACCTGAAGGTGTTGTAAACTCAGAAGATCTGGCCTTGAACATCTCCAGAGAAACTCTGCAGGAGAGCAAGATTCTGAAGGTCATCCGTAAAAACCTTGTAAAAAAGTGCGTTGAAATCATTAAATTATTGGCAGGGACAAGGAAAATTACAAAAAGTTGTATGAGCAGTTTTTAAAGAACCTCAAGCTTGGTGTCCATGAAGACAGCACTTACAGAAAGAAGCTTGCAGACCTTCTTAGGTATTACACATCCCAGTCAGGTGATGAAATGACTTCCCTCAAGGACTATGTTTCCAGGATGAAAAAAAAACGAGAAGACATCTACATCCCATGTGAGACTAAGGAAACTGTTCAAAACTCTGCCTTTGTGGAGTGTGTAAAGAAGAGGGGCTTCGAGATGATTTACATGATAATCATATGGATGAATACTCAGTTCAGCAGTTGAAAGAATACGAGGGAAAAACTGCGTCACAAAAGAAGGGTTGGAGCTGCATGAAGATAAAGAGGAAAAAAGAAACTGAAAGAAGCAAATGTCAATTTTGAGCGACTGTGCAAAGTCATGAAAGAGATTCTGGGAAACAAAATGGAAAAGGTTGTGATCTCCAACAGATTGGTCACCTCGCCTTGCTGCATTGTTACATCACACTATGGATGGTCAGCCAACATGGAGAGGATAATCAAAGTTCAAGCTCTGAGGGATGCCAGCACAGTGGGCTATATGGCTGCCAAAAAGCATTTAGAAATTAACTACCTATGCGAGCACCCAATTGTTATATCCCTAAAGGAAAAGGCAGATGCATATAAGATTCACATAGCTGTAAAAGACCTCTGTCTGCCCCTCTTTAAAACGCCCCTGTTTGCCTCTGATTTCGGCCTTGAGGATCCCATCTCCCATGTTAACAGAAATCATAGGATGATCAAGCTTAACTTAGGAATTGATGTAGGTGCTAAACTGAGGACATGTCATCTTTGGAAGGAGATGATGAAGATGGTGCTGATGCTATACTGAGGAGATGTCATCTTTGGAAGGAGATGATGGTGGTGCTGATGCTATACTGAGGACATGTCATCTTTGGAAGGAGATGATGATGGTGCTGATGCTATACTGAGGACATGTCATCTTTGGAAGGAGATGATGATGGTGCTGATGCTATACTGAGGACATGTCATCTTTGGAAGGAGATGAAGATGGTGCTGATGCTATACTGAGGACATGTCATCTTTGGAAGGAGATGAAGATGGTGCTGATGCTATACTGAGGACATGTCATCTTTGGAAGGAGATGAAGATGGTGCTGATGCTATACTGAGGAGATGTCATCTTTGGAAGGAGATGAAGATGGTGCTGATGCTATACTGAGGAGATGTCATCTTTGGAAGGAGATAAAGATGACGCATCTCAGACGGAGGAAGTCAATTAGTTTCAAACAAAAAAAAGTATCACTTCACTCCCTTCAGTTTTGAAATATTGTATCTTGGTGCAGATTGGTTTATTAGTGCATATAATTATATATGAAATGCTAGAGCTAAAGTAGTGGGTGCTGTTTTGAGAAAAAAAAATTAACATGGCTCTATTTAATTTTAAAGTCAAGGGATAACTGGTAAGCCCATGTTGCAAACATTTTTTTATTTGTGTTTTATTATGTCATGTGTTCGTTTATTACACAGTACAGTCTTAATTCTGTATTAGATCCTAGGCATCAAAATATGTTATGCTTGTTTCATTTTTCCATGCTCATTTCGATATTTCAAGAACAATATATGTTATGATTTTTACAACAACAAAAAGATATGCTTCTACGGTAAACCTAGGTGACAGGGAAATAGACTGAGTTTATTTTGACTAGCTTTCCATTGTTAGTTTCCGTAATTGGTATGTCATAGATATCAGTTTGAAGAAATTTACAGAAGAAATTAACTTTAACTTGGAAGTAATAGAAATATGAAAGCATCACTCTTTAGCCTCTTATTAATTTTTAATCACATATCAATAATAATATTTACTAGCTTATCACCACAAGTAATTGAATATAAAGTGTCCACACAAAAGAAGGAAAAAAGAAAAGAGAAAAAAGGTCATACTTGAAACTATGTAGAACAAAATCATAGATACGAGGAAATGTATGTAAAAAGAAGATAGAAAAAGAGAGGGAGAGAGAGAGAGGTAGAATGTGAGAAAAAGTTGTTAGCGAAACACTGACTGTTTAGACATCCATTGAGACAAATAAGTAGACCTTATTCTAATAATTGGACTATAACAGCAACTTTATTTTATATTAATTACCTAAGATATTTATACTTAGAGCGTCAAAATAGTGCATGCGAGAGAGGCAGAAGTATAGACAGGGAGATAGAGGAAAGGGGAAGAAGAAGGTGAGCGATTTATTAGCGTAAATCAAACATACACACGGAGAGTCTGAGAGAGAGAGAGAGAGAGAGAGAGAGAGAGAGAGACAGACAGACAGACAGAAAGACAGACAGACAGAGACAGACAGAGCGAGAAGAGCGAGCGAACGAGCGAGCATGAAAAAGAGAGAGAGAGAGAGAGAGAGAGAGAGAGAGAGAGAGAGAGAGAGAGAGAGAGAGAGAGAGAGAGAGAGGGGGGGAGAGAGAGAGATAGAGAGAGAGATAGAAAGGATGATATAAAGAAACATATTAGGCTTTATGCCTTTATTAACAAACATATTAGTAAACCCACATTGTTGGACAAATTATTAATCCTAACGGACGTCTAAGCTCTAGAACATTACTGTTGACATCTGCTCGTACAGTTCTCCTAGCTGAAGTTAGTAGGGTCTTTATAGCTCCACTGTTTATAATAGCCTTGCCAGCGACCAAAATAAAAAGCGTCTGGCCTAGGCAATCACATCACACTACGTACTACGTAGGTGTCCGTCCAGGATAATAATAGGGAGCAATGCCCTCACCTCTGGAAGCTTGTTTGCAGGAAATGGAAAATTTGTATACTGCAATGTATTCCTCTTCATCATCATCTTCTTCTTCTTCTTCTTCTTCTTCTTCTTCTTCTTCTTCTTCTTCTTCTTCTTCTTCTTCTTCTTCTTCTTCTTCTTCTTCTTCTTCTTCTTCTTCTTCTTCTTCTTCTTCTTCTTCTTTCTTCTTCTTCTTCTTCTTCTTCTTCTTCTTCTTCTTCTTCTTCTTCTTCTTCTTCTCTCTCTCTCTCTCTCTCTCTCTCCCTTCCTCTATCCTCCCAATATCCCTCTCTCTCTGTCTCTCTGTCTCTCTGCCTGTCTCACTCTGTCTTTCTGTCTCTCCCTGTCTCTTTGTCTTTGTCTGTCTGTTTCTCTCCTTTCTTTCTCTACCTCTCTCTCTCTCTCTCTCTCTCTCTCTCTCTCTCTCTCGGTTATGATTGTCAGAAATATAATATATACAATTATTGAAATATGATGGAAAGAACGATCAAATGTGTCAAAGAAAGATATAAGGATAGCGATGTAGATAAGGATGGAGGGAGAAAGATGGAATCAAAACGAGTAAAAATAGTCGAGCAGAAATAAAAGTACGCCAGTCTCCATGTCCTATAAAACAATGGCAATCACGTTTACTTACGATCGCCGCTAATGCTTTTTAGACCTGGCCATAAACATGAAATGTTAAATACAAAGGATGGAAAACAATTGATCCATCAAAACGGGCAGGTTTGATTCGTATTTCTTTAGTAAATGTATCAGGCAAAAGATGTTTGTTGGTGAACTAGCTGAATTTCAGAGAAATTAATTGATACTTTGAATAAATAATCGACGAGTATAATATAGAAAGTATCATAGGTTGAGATCAACTTCCAAAGAGTATCGGAACGGCCGGGTTATAAAAATTCAGTTTAGTGCTTTCATTATTTTTCATAAAGGTTAGCAGCCTATTTTATTTAATAGATGTTTAATGTAAGTCTCTTGCCGTATACGCACAAAATGTTAACCTACTTAATGCAACAGCAAATAGGACAAGTTATCGACTGAAACTTGCTAAGAGATCAGGATGGTTTTAGAAAGGCCATCTCGACCAAAGATCATATGCATGCTAAAAGTCAAGTCATAGAAAAAAAAAAGCAAATGAATAATTATACTCTCTATTGCCTTGGTTTCATTTACTACGTGATGGCGTTCGACCCCGTAACCATTTTGCCATAATTAACGCTCTGCGCAGATTCAAGATCAATGGGTGCTATATTAAAATATGGGAGAAAATAATATAAAGAGACACTGCCAGCATACACATGTAGATTACTTAGTCTGAGAAACTTTAAAAAAAACCCTGAAAAAGTAAGGCAAGCTGATCCGATATCTTCTGAACTTTTACAGCAACCAAAAAGGAAACATTTACAAGAGTCAAACTTCCACACGGAGAGAATATCGATTTGCCGACGATGTTTTTCCCTCATTGCAGAGAAAGCATCAGAAATGGCTGAACACCTTAAACACCAGAGGCAAAGATGTAGAACTCAAAATCCACAAGGAGAAAACAAAATATATGACGGAAATCAAATCAATAAACATTGTAAATGAGAAAACTGAAGAAAAGCAATTCTTCATGATACCTAAGAACGACAAAGTTTTAAAATACTACAAATAAAGAGGAGGTCTTGTTTAGGATTGGAGCTGGATGGAGCTATTTTTGTCGCAATAGAAAAATATGTGCGGATGAACATATGCACCCTCCTTTAAAAAACAACAATAATGCATCTTACTTCAAACGAGGACTAAAATATTTGAATCCCAAAAACCTCTAAAACTACACAAGATGGGCACATTAATTTTTACGAAAAATGTTTCATGTCTCCACAATTTTTCCTAAGCAAACAAATTAATAAAAAGAAACGTAATTTCAAAAACACAGATACAGCTACTTCCTCGCCTTCCTTCAGCAACAAATAAATCGAAAGTTGGCTGATCAAATTATACTAAACGTTGAGCGCGCAGTGCTGGACCAAATTTAGAACCTGGACTTATGTTTATAATCAGTTTCGTGTTTATCGCAAGAATAATTATAATATGGCATCAACTTAAGATAATCATAAGAAACTGTTACAAAGCTGAATCAATTTTAGACTCTGGACCCTATATACAAATCTATGATCAGAATCAAATTCAGTCTGTAATCTTTCAGCTTTGCCCATCACACAATGCCCACGAATTTCGTGGATTCTCGACTAGTAGTTGTACTTACTTAGTGGGTGCCAAACGTTATCCGTAACAAAAACAATTGACACCAAATAAAGAGTCACATAAAAAGATAGGAGAGAAAGATGTTTAAGATAGAGGTATAAGACAAAGCTTCATGCAACGATATTAAAAAAACAAACTAAATTTTAAAATGTAGAATTTTCGAAAAGACAAACATAGAAATCGGCAGTGCATAGTGCAAGAATAGCGGATAACTGATGGTCAAAGGGGGCCATCGGTTGGTAATTAAAAACTGAGAAAAGGTCTAGTGGCAGACAACCAACCAAGATTAATGACAAGACAACATCGCAAAAAACATAGAACCTCTGTGGCAAAGAGAAGCACTGAATAGAGAGAGGTGGAGGCATTGATCTGTCGCCTACATCCTGCAGTAGATGGACGCAGCTGTGTTGGAATTAAAAAAGGCAGGGATGAGATTTTAATTTATGTTCGTGTACTTCTTTTTATTCTTACTACTGTCGTCAGTGTTGTTGTTGGTGTTATTGTTGTTGTTGTTGTTGTTGTTGTTGTTGCTGTTGTTGTCGGTGTTGTTGTTGTAGCCGTTGCTGCTAATGTTGAAGATTTTGCTGTTGCAACAACGTATGTTGTCAGTATCTTTTGTTTGTATTCTTCTTGTTGATGCTACTACTTTTGTTACTGATATGATATTAATTTTCCATATCATTCTTGCCGTTGTTACTGTTTTATTTTCTCTTGTTTGTTGTCATTTATTGCTTTGTTATCATTTTGTTGTTCTTACGGTTGTTGTTTTTGTTGTTGTTGTTGCTATTCTTTTGTTGTTTTCGTTCCTTTCTTTGTTTATTTGCTGCTGTTGATTTTTGTTTGATATTATTATTGTTTATTTGCTGCTGTTGATTTTTGTTTGATATTATTATTGCCGTTGGTGTTATCGTTATTGTTTATTATCATTAGTAGCAGTAGTAGTAGTAGTAGTAGTAGTAGTAGTAGTAGTAGTAGTAGTAGTAGTAGTAGTAGTAGTAGTAATATAAAAATGTATCAGAGTTAGAATGAAGAGCACAACACTGAAGTGTGCGCAAGTACTAAAAGTAGTATAATAATACTAGAGGGGGGAATACGCACAACTAAGCAACCGAGGGACAATAAATCAAACACAACTAGAGATAGAAAGATACATATAAACGTTTCGCCTTTATTGGCTTCATCAGACTAATAAAAACAAAAATAGGCTGCACACTCTATTAATGATACATTGCGCAAATTCTGCAACTACGAGGGCAGGCTGATAAATAAGGGCCGTTTTTGAATAACTTTTTTATTTGAAGGACTACAGAGGCAAGTTACACATCAAATGAAAGCTTAGAGTCTCCCCTATCTGACGAACTATTCTGTTTGGGTTTTATTTGTGTC